>JXSR01S000448.1:158277-177617 GCA_000969725.1 Ophiothrix spiculata | reverse complement strand
TATCCCCGATACCACAATCAAGATATTGTACATCCTTTCCCTTTGATTGTTTGTTGCCAAATAAATATGGTATTGATTGATTTCACAATTGTCAACTAGTCCACATGTAGATTTTCTAAAGTGGTTCAATCATTTTGATCAGCTGGCACTATGCATATTAAAACTGTTAATGGAATAATTACTTTTTATTTGTCTCAGTCTCATGGTGTGAGTTAAGTCGGATAATGTCCTCGTTATCACAACTTTTGTGGAACATAATCATCCTCGGCTTCGCCTTGGATGATTATGTTCCACGAAAGTTGTGAAACTCGGACATTATCCTTATCGTAATTCTCTCAGTTTATATACTTTAAGGCCCATAAACAATTTCAAAAAGTGAACAACATCAGGGTACAAAGAATTTTGATACACAATGTAATAAAGTCACCGAATCGCTGCCAAGGCAGTGTCCGTGTGTAGCTTGGTATGGCTAAACATTGGACTGAGATGCGAGGGTCATGTCCCAGGTTCGAGTCCCAGGGTGTAATGCATAGTAAGATGCAAGGAAATAGTTTTTAACTTTTAGTATAGGGTTGATTTTGTGTGCTTCAAAACAACGAATGAATAGGGTAATAGAATAGTATAAATTTTACTGTGTCTGCAGTTGCAGAGCATTCAAGGCATTGAACTGACATAAATTGGACCACAATGCAATAAAAGCCAAGTGAACTAAAATTCACTTTCAAATTTACAATGATTTCCATAAACAGCTACCCACCCATTTAATTCAGATCAAAGCTTAGCTCAACATGTATCTCAGACTGCCAAGCCTGCGTTTCCTGTATTCTGATATCGTCTGTGACCCTTGGAGCTCCTTGATTTCCTTCCCATACTTGTCTTCCAGGTACCTAAGTACAAAGTTTTGTTTGAGACATAGCAACACAGTACACAGATTCCAATATGTAGATCTTTTGCCCAGGATCTTTTGCGACATTTTTGTAGACTAATATCTCCCGAGAAAACACTTTGTTTCATAATACTAGGTTCCCATGCAAGATCATGCTTTTGTCTCTGAGACACTAACCGAGTTCAAATGTTTTGTAATGCATATGGATTTTATTAACAATTTTGTAAACCCATTACTGATTCTATTCGCTGGAGTCAATACCTGTACTGTATTCATTCCAATAACCGCCCAGGGCCCTTAAAGGGGCAATTCATGATCCACTTTTCACCCTCAAGGTCACCTCTATCAAAACCGAGTTTTTTAGCTTGTAAGAATCGTCAACTGGTATATGTTACGATCCGCAAACCATTCTTTCATATGTTCTTGCATTTTCGAGAAAAGTGAGAAAATGTGTCATTTTGTAATTATTGTCGGGGCCCCGACAGTAATTATAACACAGTAGCCTATGGGGATTTTCAAAATGCTGAAAAGCTTGTAACTTGGAAACGAATGGTCGGAATCAAGTGAAATTTTCAGTATATATTTATGATGTGCTCTTCTTCTTATTTAGCTAGAAAGCAGGCGAGGTTTTTGTCATCAAAATCATGAATTGCACCTTTAACAAAGTCATTTGCATGGGCTCTTATTTTCGAAACTAATAGGATAAACTCTGAGTAAAAACAACCCATTTTCAAAGTAAGAAACTGCCCTAAATACCACATAACATCAATAAAATGAAAAAAAAAACCACTCTATTGATAGAGTTTATCACCTCAAATGCATGGTAAGAACTCACTGAGTGCAACTTATTGGTACCAACATATGGAAAACTTTCACATATTTTTTCTCACTATTTAATCGCTGAATAATTTTTACTGCATCACTGCACACATCACTCGCTATACAAATGTATGGTGGAAAAGTCCAGAAATGGGTAATATAAGTGTATACAAATCTTAAATTCGCGTAAAAAACATTCAACAAATGGAAAGACTTGACTTTGTTACTGCTTTTACATATCCATATGATAAATGATCTGGAAATATACAGTGTAAGTAAAATGAGCCGTTGTTCGATCAAAAATTGAGTCAAAATTGGCGATTTGAGCTAATTCCCGTGTACGGAAAACAGTTTAAGTTGTTGTATTTCACCAATTCGCGTAAAAGTCTAAGGTCAGACATACTAAAATCAGATATGGTTGGTAGGAATATACTTTAGCCATTCTAAAAAGAGTTTCTAAGTGCCTGTATATCCTATCTTATAAAAACGGCAACAGGTTGAAGTGATAAAAAGCCTATTTTTTGTACACATTTCTCAAGGACAATGGCCATTTTAAGCAAATGAGACACATTTTACAATATGCTTCGCTCAAAAATCTTGGGTGGGTGCTTATTGGGGCATGGGCGGTTATTGGAAATTTTGAATACTAACTTGAGAGTTTGCAATATCTAACAATTCTAAGCAAAAGAAGAAGAAACCGTTGATTCTTTGTTTTTGCTCATAGGAGACAATATAGGCTATCACCTACTTTGATTGCCAGATCTTTGTATGGTAATATCATATCTGTGCTTTTGTCATTTATGATTTTGTGAAATAAAACCTTTGTTTTTAATGAGACATTTTATAGCAGATTTTAAGTAAGCATGTAGGAAACTGCACAGAGATTGAGGAACAGCTTGTCTTTCACACATGATTTTCCATTGTAACTCTCAGTCAAATGTTGCAGGATTTTTTGTATCAGCATCATCAGTTAGCTATTCAGCATCGAAGTGATTACGTAACTCACCCAGTTACTGGATCACACACATATCCCCTGGCAACGGTAAGTGCAATACTTTTGTGTGGTGATCATTTCGATCATGGTTCAAACCAAGAAAGCGGGATCCAGTTGTCTAGGTGATAATCGGCTGACACGTAACACTTCGATACTGAATAGTTCAGTGTAGAGTTTAATAGTTAAAATGTCAAATTAAGTGAACCAAAATGACACTCTCTGAGACTCAGCTTTATGTTCAACAAAAGTTAGGTCAGATGTCTGGATCTCACTCTGAAGTTTCTATGAGGGCTCACTCCCATACAGACTAGTCAAGAATCATATCAGCTTCCAATCTTTGATATCTTTGCATTTCATTATGAACTTTCGGTTGTGCCTTGTGTTTTGCAAGATTCATTGTGTTAGGGTTAATGAACTATATAGTGTTAGCATTATAGAGTTTGTGAATCACTCAGTATAGGCCCTACACCATGGCAACGTGAACGACACATAGATCCATTGTTAGATTAGTAACAGTAGACTTGTTTTCAATGGAACTTGCATTAATTGCTGCGGCGTACAACTTGACGTACATGTGTTTTGTGATCGTTCACTAATTGTGCAGGTATTGCCACACAATTTTTTGTGAATAACTTAGAATAATGTTAACCCCCTTACAAGATTGTCTCTATCTTACAAGATTGTCTCTATCTTGTAAACATTTAATATTCTATGCACAATGTTTTCATTATAGAATATCAATTCAAGTTCAAGAACCCCATATGAAATTGTAAATGTAGGCCTAATTAAAATTTGTGGAACATTGTTTTAAAGGGGCATGGGAAAGTTCAGCATCATCCCCAAACTTTTCCCCAAGCATTTTGAGATTTTTGCATCATTTGAGTATTAGCGGTAAAAATGACTGCATTCAAAGTTTCATTGTCAAATTAAAACCCTACATATCAAAATATTTAGATATTCTTTTATTTTTAATTATCGCTGTCGACAACGATAAATACCGCCCTCTATAGTTGAATTTTTTAAATTGGCCTTTTCATGGGACCTAATGCAAACTCCAAATATCTTTTGATTTATCTGCAATCAATGATGTGAAAAGAATGTTTTACAAACAAATCTTTGGCTCTTTCTTGATAATATATAGCATCAATAAAGAAGTATAGGGAATAGCCTCATACCCAAGATCAACAAACAAAATAAAATTCAAATTTTTGACTCTTCCGAATCAAAATTTTCCCAACATTTGGTAGTTGATTGTTATTTTCTAACATATGAAGTGTAAATCATCCACAAATAAAAATTCAAAATTTTGTCCAATGCCCCTTTAACAGAATAGATGATTTGCCATTGTTGAACTTGAATTCAAGCTGGTCGTTTTACTTTCCTTATTACTGATCGGCCTCTCAGCTCATATCAAAGAAGCTTAAAAATTTGTTCTGATTTGGAAGCTGAAGAAGGTTTTCCCATGCCATCCCTAGAAATACCAAAGAGTTGACTGAACAGCCAACTAGATTCACAATGTGCGAAAGCAATAACTGTTTACCAATAATGTCAAAATAGCTACTGAACTTGACATAAAAGTCTGGTAATTCCCTTTACTAAACTACAGACCCATTGAAATGTATGCAATACCAGGTATCAAACACATCCCCATAGGCAAAAGTCACTGAACTTAAACTTGATCTCATATCAAAGCTGATTGACCCAGATAATGGTTCATACCCAGAAGT
Organism: Ophiothrix spiculata; assembly: GCA_000969725.1. Lineage (NCBI taxonomy): Eukaryota > Metazoa > Echinodermata > Ophiuroidea > Amphilepidida > Ophiotrichidae > Ophiothrix > Ophiothrix spiculata. Next base: position 173,191 of record JXSR01S000448.1, on the reverse strand, counting down.
CACAATGTCAAGTTTCGAGTTCATTATCATATTGGACTTGTTAGTTGGGAATGATAATAGATACAAGTCATAACATTAGGAGGTCGTACTTTTGGCAAGCAACCAGTCACAAGTATTGTCAATGATACTGGCAGAAACTGGGATATACACAGGAAAGGGAATTTCATATTGTTCTATATTTCAATTCTTTTGGAATATTACTCAGGAATTTACATTTATTTTGACTGTGGAATAGTGATTAATATAGCCAACAAGATGAATTTGTGAATTTTGTCAGTAGCTTGCACTTGGTAAGTTGGATGTTATCATACTCCATTTTTAAATGCCAAGCCCCGGTGCCAAGCGTGGAGTTTGTAAGACATGTCTACTGTGCACTTTTCAACTCCAATCTGGTATCCCTTTGCTGATGGGGGATGAGTGGTATATTTAGCTGCTCATGATATCGCTAACAAATGTGTGGGAAGGATTATGTGGAATCATACTGAGCGTCTTCTGAGAAAGTTGCAACATTCAGTTTTTAATGTGTTGTTTTAAATAATTGAGTTAACAGTTATTGGTTTGCCAAAATAGTCACAAATGATAGTGTTAGCTTTCCTGGGGAAACTTAAATTAATTTTGTATTGATTTTATTAAACTGAAAATACAATTCCTCCAAATTTTAGGTCTGTTTTTGTAATATCATTAAACATGCAACTTCTGGTCCCAGTTTTATTCTAGTCCTGTCCAGAGACATTGTTTTTCTAGTGGATCAGTACACATCTCTAGAATCAGTACAGTACCCCTAGTCCTCCCCTCCTTTACAATGCAATGCACACAAAAGGTCCACCAAAAAGATCAAAAAAGGAACTCCCAAAACTATTTTTAGGTGGTTCTTCGCTAAGTGTCTACTTTCGTGTCCTTTAACTCACTATAAATGGAAAAAAATTGCAATTCTGAAATATTTATTTTGTGGTTTTGTCTTGATACATATGATCTTTTAGAAACAATTTAAACCTTGATAAACAAAAGTTTAATGTTGTTATTTTTCCTGATATTTGATGAAAACCCTATTGTTACGCTTAAAATTAAAATTGTCATTATTTATTGATTTATTTTTTTTGGTCGTAAAATTTATCTTTTCAGAAATACTCTTTATCACAAAGTAATTTACTAATTGAACATATCCTATCTATTAAATAATTCCCTATTGTATCAATTAAATCCTAATTAATTTCACAATTTTTGTTCAATAAATTCTGTCCCTTTCTTATCTCTTTTTTCCATGATTTGAGTCATTTCTGTAACGAACATTTTGAAGGGCGGTCTATATAATTGGAAACACTGAATCCAAACAATGACCTGGTCAATAAGTACCTGCATGATTCAGCTACTTGGCACATATCATTTATCTCCAGTATCTCTGATAAATATCCATCAAAATACAGACTTTTGTAAAAATGAGGGTTCGTACCTTTATTAAGTGTAATTTCCGTAACGCTGTATTACACAATAAATATAGGAAAGTAATGTCTGTTTTGATTAGCAGTGCAAACAGAATTGTGACCTGTACCCTACTCTAGGCATCGCCCTCGGGAGACGTTATACTGGTCAAAATGTTCGAACCATCATTTCCGTAACAGTAATTTCCGTAACTTTTTACCGTTATGATTACCGTAGATAATTTCTTGACACCTTCACCTGTTCATAATGGCAATCAAATCTGAGTCATAATCAATAGACGACTTTCGTATGTCCCTTAATGCATCTTGAAAGTACCACAAATAGGGACCTTGTGACCTATCTTGCGCAGTCAAGTTGTGCGCAATGTGCAGAACTTCAAATATGGTAGACTGAGCAAGATACGTCACAAGGTCCCGTATTTGTGGTACTTTCAAGATGCATTATGGGACATACGAAAGTGGTCTATCAGGTTTTCTCCATTTGAAAGAATCTTCCTCAATGGTTATTCATTTGTGTTCAGACATTTAGGATACATAGTTGAAGTTACTCAGCTTGACATTTACTCTCTGATTGTCATTTCCATAACAAACAGTGTTACAGAGATGACTTTTTATGGTTTTCCCTATGCTACAACACTGAAAATTGGATGTCGCATAAAATAATTTTTTTAAGCCCTCTAGAGATCACGCCGAGTGCTCTTTCCAGTAATTGTGCACTATTGTGAACACATTCCAAGAAAAAAAATTAAGGATATGAAAAACTATTCCCCTCAATTTTTTAAAGCCAAAAGTAGACACTTAGCAAAGAACACCCTTTTACAACTAACTAAATACTTTACAGTGATGTAATTAGCTCCGGTCAAGTCTCCACTATGACCGGGTACCGAGGAACATGGACTACTGATAGCCACATTAATTAATTTTTTCACTTTAAAGTAATTTGTATTTGCAAACAAATTTATTAAAGCATAACATATTCTAAAAAGGATTGAAGGATTATAATTTGAATCTTTATTAACAAATGCCTCACACCATTACCCATTCCACAAAGTTAAGATATTCGTCCAAAATACTTCATAGACCCGAGTTAGCTATGATCACGAAATCACTGCCATGGCAGCGCCTGCTCAGTGGCTTGGCATAGCTATAATTGGAAATGGGAGTTCCTGGGTGCGAATCCAGGCGAAAACCTGCAATTTTTGACATGCAAATTTCCGAGCAGATTAGATTAGGGGGTTAGTAATGCCTACATATGGGTCTATATTAACCCTAACCCCACTGAATCTCACACTATCCCATTCCATATAGTTAAGAAATCCGCTGAAGTCCAAATACGTCATAGACCCAAGTTAGTTATGATCACGAAATCACTGTTATGGCAGCACCTGCTCAGTGGCTTGGCATAGTGATAATTGGATCGAGAAGCGAGAGGTCCCGGGTTCGAATCCAGGTGAAAACCCGCAATTTTTGACTTGCAAATTGCCGAGGAGAAGTGATCAAAAGTGTTAGGGTTAATTGACTCTAAATTTTGAAATGCAAATGTTTCGATAAAGTAGTACAATGTAGGGAGTCATATTTTGTGTGTCTTCCACTCCTTGACAACCTTGAAAGAGTTGAACTTCCTTGTATATGGAAGATCTTCGTTAGGGCATCTTTTTAATCCTTGTAACATGGGTCTTTGCAAATAGAAAATAGTGAAAATGACAAGAGGTTGCATTTACTGGTCACATTTAGAGGAACTTTGATTTGTTTTGATTTGCTTGTTATATATCCTTGTTGCTTTTGGCTCTAGCCGGCCATAGACATATAGGATAGGGAAAACTTGTTCAATTAATTAGTAGGCCCACCTTTCAAAAATAAGAGGGATTAAAAATAATGGTTCCCTCAGATATTGAACTCCTGCACCTGAATCTAAAGTCCACCTATGGCACCCTGTTCTCATGATGCCTCCATCTACAGGGTCCGGGACCAAAAAAAGCTTTATTGAAGTTCAAGGTCACATAACTTCAAATTTGAAAATAACTTGAGAATAATTTTCAGATATGCATATACTATGGTATCTTTTCCATGTATGGTGAAAATTTCATGTCAAACGTTATTGACATTTGGGCAAAAAGATTCAAAATCAAGTTTGTCTACGGACAGGTTTATACGAATTTACATGGGTTAAAAGCTTTGTTTTCACTGGAATTCAAACTTGTGACCTATGACGATGATTTGGGATGATTGTGCGCAGTATGTACATGAGCATTGTAGCATGCAGGGATGTTGTGAAAAAGGTCATCGACTTATCGGGTGATGTTCATCGATGGAAATGGATATAAGTGTACTCTGGCCGGCAACAGAATGGTAATTTGACTGAGAATGCGGCTCTCGAGCCAGTCAAGCGTTGTTCTTTGCTTACGTACAATTTGGCGGAAAAATGTAAGATGTGTATTGAGTTGTAGTCAAGTAATAGTAGTGCGCAACAGAACGCACAGCAGACAATACGCACTCGCACAGCATCGGTCTAGGCATGGCACCCGCGTGGCACAATCCCCTTACTTAGCCGTATTTTTAGGGTGCAAATAGACCTGTTTCCTGCCTGTACTTTCTTTAATCTATGGATATAAGACTCTGAATATACAACCACTCTATACTTTGATCAACACTAAATAGATGGACCTCTTCACATCATGAATTGATACAGATAAGCATGTGTGTAGCTGAACACAGCACAACTGCAGGAGGTGCAGCGCACATTGTATGTGTGACTGGAGTATCTACGGCACGTGTGTAATCTGTTATCTGTATCTGTATTTGGTAGTCGGCAGGGTAGATTATTTTTCTACATTTCACCAACTTTGACGAGTGTAAACCAATTTCTTACACATACAGGTTTTACGTCCATCCTATCAGATTCGAGAACCCGGGATTCTGAATTGACGGTAGACGGCAGAATTTTATTTTTGAGCTTTTTGTAGCGCAAACGGGCAGCGCCGAGGTTCAAACCAGTAATCTCTGGATTACAAGTCCAATGCTCTAACTGTTTGGCTAACGAGGCCCTAAGTGTAAGTAAAATTATGTGTACTTGCGGATGAAGAAAAGCCTCATAATTCCCGCCTATTTAGTGTTGATCAAAGTATAGTCCATAGGGTATAAAAAAGTTGTTTAGAAATATTACAGAGAGCTTATATGTATGAAAACAGAGTTCAGAGGGACTTGGTAATAGGGCATATGAGTTAATTACCTGACCGGACTTCCTGGATTAACCCCTGTCATAAAATATTGAACAATGTGGTTTATGATAGCCATGATGTGGGTATGAAAACCAATTTGAATCAAGGATAGCAATGTCTCATAATTCGCCTTTAAAAAGACCATTTTCAACTAAACTAAGTGTCTTTTTACTAAAAATATTCTGCAGGAATAGTCATGGATTTGAGTGTGCGTGTTAACCCTAACTCCCAAACGCTTTAAAACTATCCAAGTCCGAATACGTCATACAAAAATTCCCATTTCCCCTGGGATTTAAACCCTTGACCTCTCGCATCCCGTTCCAATGTCCAGCTATGGAAAGCCACCGAGTATGGCCTGCCATGGCAGCACTTTCGTGCCCATCTGTATCCCCGGTCTGTGACGTATTTGGAATTTCTTGATTTTTGCTTGTTGGATTTTCTTGGACTGTGACGTGTTAGGGTTATAGTAGCATGTCTACTATGCATTTATATGCCTTCATAACCCTAACTCCCAAACGCTTTAAAACTATCTAAGTCCGAATACATCATACAAAAATTTCCTGTTTCCCCTAGGATTTGAACCCTTGACCTCTCGCATCACGTTCCAATGTCCAGCTATGGCAAGCCACCGAGGCGAATTTCTTGATTTTTGCTTGTTGGATTTTGTTGGACTGTGACGTGTTAGGATTATGAAAGTTGAACTCCACATTTGTGATCATAGCTAAGTACCTTAAGTACCTTTAAACTAATAAGCTTCAAATTTCATAAATCTGTATCATAATCCAGAACTAATAGTAATACCCCGATGTAAAGGTCATATTAGAACTTACTACTATCTAATTTCTGTAAGTCTTTAAACATAACATGACAAAATGAAAAATAAATATGTGATAGTATAGAATGAGTGATTTCATAACTTCCGAAGCAGCTAGTCAGTCCTTTCAGGAAATGTCATTCTGCCAGATAGGACAGGTTTAGTTAGTGAATGTATATTTTTGGCAACTAAACGTAGCAGATCATCGATTGCCGGCCAATTTTTATGAGCTGATACACATGTCAGGGAATGATTTATGGAAATAAGTTTATTTCAACTTCAAAATGGATTTGCTTTTAGTATCAGTTACATGGAATAGGTATGCAGAATTGTTTGTTACTTATTGAAAAGTATGCATAAAAGTATTATAGAAGGAGGGATATTTGCAATGGAGATCCGCCATGAGCGTAAATCAGGAATAGTATTTTTGTCGTTGATATTTGAGCAAATTATGTAGAACGCAGTCAATTGTGTATTTCCTGTTGTTCAACATGCACTGAAGTTCCTTTCTTTAACATGGTAGATATCAGTACATGTGCAGCATAGACATCGTAGGAGTTCCCGTCTTTTAACATGGTAGATATCAGTACATGTGCAGCATAGACATCGTAGGAGTTCCCGTCTTTTAACACAAGATTGATCACAATGCGTGGAGTAAATGATCCATAAAATTTTGAACATGTTTTTGTTTTTTGTTATTCATTCAATGTAGTCCAGGGAGCATAACTTTTTCTGTAACAGGATGCACTATCTTATGGCCTGGTCCAACTATGCTTTCACTATGAATTCCCAATGCATCGGAAGTGAACGCCAATGCATTGGGAGAGCATTGCAAAAAGTTTGTACTTGCATTGAAATTTATTACAATGATAAAAGGATTTTGGGGCGATGGCAATTGTTTGCACATTTCAACCCCCTTAAAATTGGTGCCAAAAATTTATTTGAGTTTATTGTAATTATGGGAATTTTGGGAGTGGTTGCCTGAACAATGGTTATGGGATGAGGAGCATTCATACTTGTCCTCCCCCCCCCCCATCCTCCAACAAGCAAACCCCCAAATCACAATGTCTTTTCAACAGCAGGGGAATATCTTTACAAATATTTGCACTCGCGATGCATTCCTAACGCCAAGACATTGCCCGTAATGTTGTCAAGCATTGCGAAAATAATGGGAGCATATAGCCCGTTAATACTCAAATGTAAAATATAAACCGATCATCATACCGTGTAAGAATACTGTGTCGCACTTACACCGCTCTGTTTCTACTCACAACAGAATCCGATTATTTTTGGTTTCACTTGATGAAATACTGTGTACACCGGATGTACAGATGGTACAAATTGATTGACCTTTTGTGCTGCGATGCTTTGCATTAGTGTAAACAACAAAATGACGGGTAAGTGATGTTTTCCAATAACCAGACCCTGAATGAATATTTATTACCTGTGATGTATCATGTGGCTCTGTAGATATTTAAAAGCTTTTAAAAACACTGCTGGCGCAAAAATGCATACTGTTATTTATTCCGCTATTTATTTCACTTCAGTAAAATCAGATTCTCATTACCGGTACCGTTTCGACTGGATTGCAACACATTATTTAAACGGCAATAACCACCTCCAGAGGTGGGTACAAAACATGGGTAATTATCTGACACAGGTTTTGAATAAACCGTTTCTTTTGCCTTTCTACTGGATGACTTACCCGGGTTTCTTTAACCTAACCCTAATGCCACCGAACCTCACAAAATCTCATTCCACAAAATCAAGAAGTCCAAATACGTCATAGACCAGAGTCAGCTATGATCACGGAATCGCTGCCATGGCAGCGCCTGCTCAGTGGCTTGACATAGTGATAATCGGACTGGGAAGCGAGAGGTCCCGGGTTTGAATTCAGGTGAAAACCCGTGATTTGTGATCTTAAAATTTCCGAGGAGATAGTTTATAAACGAAGAGGTGCTTAAAAGTGTTAGGGTTAATCGGCATTACCCAGGTAAGCATACATGAGTAGAAACAGGCTAATACTATTAGCCTGTTTCTACTCATGTATGAGTCCACAGCTACTCCACTATTAAATAGTGGGCAAGGCCCAACACATAACAGCTTTTTGAGTTTTTATACTTTAATAATAATTTAACTTTTATTATAATTTTGTAAAAGTTGTAATTGTTATAATAAAGTGTCTTTATGGAATTTAAACGCTGACACATGATTCCCATCATTTATAACCAACTTTACATAGCCACTACTCTAATGACAGATGAGCTGCTAGAAATAGGATTTTAGTTGATAAACTTAATATTTATATTGAGCTAACACATACATAGTGTAGTAGAAATGTGCCAATAAAAACATATAGGATACATGTATTATAGTTAACCATGCGGCCTGGCCATGCCCATGACTCTGATGATTATACTTCCCGATATGTTTGCAATAAATACTAAGTAATTAAGGGCCCTGGGAATGTGTGGATTAAAAAGTTATATAGAATATGGACCTATGAACTTTGTGTTTATCCATGTGAAACAATGTAAAGATTTTTATGGGGTTCATGCTTAGATTTCTTGAAAACTTTTTACCCTGGTTTACCCTGTAGTTTGACACAAGAATATGTTCATATCTCCAATTTCTCCCACTTAAAAGTGACTGTCCACAGACCAATATTGCCCTCTTTTAGCCAAAAAAATTGCTGTATTTCGCTAAAAATCAACATTCTCGGTCGGCTCTTCTTTGTTACATCATTATGATGTCATTTGTTGACTAATTTCCATAATTTTGTTATCAATGGAAAGAGGAGATCCCAACCTATACGATGGTATCAAACATCTAAACTTTGGGTGTGTCATCGTAGAATTACTGGGCTGTAACCCTTCAAATGCAGGGATTTAATCATGCCACATATCTTTGATTTCTTCATGCAGTTTATCTGGTTAGGAAAGGCAGGTTGGTGACATCTTTCGCCACCTGCATAGAAAGTATCAATGCCATTGATATAATTTTTGCACCATAATGTACATAAGGACGAGTAACTATCCGGACAAAATTTCATTGATATAGCTTCTTCTCTTCTGGTTGATCTTTAAAACATTAGGATATCCGCTCGTACTTGCACGACTGATCTTATTATCACTACGTTTTTTACCAGTTACACCACAATGTAGTGATATGGTCAATCACGGGCATGATATCTGGATGGTGAGTACTTTTCAGACATGTGAAAGTAGTCCATATCATTCATCTGTAAATTCTTTAACCTCAAAATATTGATAACTTTATAGTATCATCCAAAAATGGTGAGTTGACCTGAGAAAAATGTTGAATCCGCAACTTGGCGCATGCATATCAGTGCAGTGATAGTTACTATCACTTTCCTCCGTTTGATAGTATATCGTCTATTATCGTATATGGATTGACTACAGTGTACAGTAGGAACCTGTTGTAATGGGTAAGCACAATAGTTTATATGTGTTATTAAATGACTCTATAGATGAGTTATATAAAACAAATATTAACTGCTTATATTCGTGTGATGGTAAATATATACCATCCCTTATTGAAAGATCGATTGTCCATTTCAATTGGCTCGTGAAATGGAACAATCAATCTTTCAATTCGGGATGGTATATTTTTACCATCACACTCATAAGCAGTTAATATTTGTATACCATCAAATGGAGGAGGTGATTGTAAAAACTATGGCAATAAACCAATGAAATGCCTAGAATTTATGAATGAGTGATATAGTATATGGATTGATCAAATGTTTAAACTTTTTTTAAGGACGATCGCGGTGATAAGTTCCTACCTGTAGATTTTGTTTATTTTTTGTCAGTCAATAGATAAGAGTTTAAACTTCAAAATTCAGCAATAAAAAATGGGGGTCACCGACCGTCTAAGTGCGCTATGACGTCATATATGATCACGTCATTTTTCGTTTAATGAACGATAACTTGAAAATTCGAGCGTTAGATTACTTGGTGTAATTAACTTTTTTTATCTGTTCAATAATATACAACCAAATTTCGACATTTCAGGTGATGAAAATTGTTTTTTAGATTTTACCCCATGTAATTTCATCTCAAGCTATCTTTTTTAAACAGTCGGTGACCCCATATTTTTTCTCTCTATTTGACATCCGCTTGACATTCACAGTTGACCAGCCATATATTACAAAATTCTACAGGTAGCAAATATGTGAAAAATCAGCATTTTGTAGCATAGGAAAATACACGTAAAAGGTTTTATCACTGAATGGCTGTTGGCTCGGGAGCACTCGTAGCAACTCGTTACTATTTCGCACTATTTTCGGCGCTTACCGGGAAGACAATGCGTAAAAAACTAGTTCGCGCGTTGCGTATTAGGCGCAAATCTTACGCTTAGATACCACACGCGCATTTTGTCAAAATCTTCCCGCCACTGACCAACAACTGATTCTGTAACGCCGCCACCTGTTGGTGAAAATTAACACCGCGATCGTCCTTAAAACTTTTTGACATGTTTCACCCATACAAAAATCTTATTTTTGACCCACATTTTCACAATTTCTTAATCAAAATGAATACTGCAGTGTAAACAAGCTACTCAAAACTCTCAAACCCTTATGGACTTACAACTTTCATATAAATCTGAGTTGTATGACTTGCCAGATTATATGCAAAAATATTTGGAAAATTAATGCAGGGTTGAATGTTGGGTATGCCATCTTTTTTGGCAATTTTAGTTTTAACAGGGTACAAATCAGGGTCCTGTCTGAAAAAATAAAGAAAGAAAAATGCTGTCATACTATTATAGGAAACTTACATTTGAACACCATAATACAATTTCTTTAAATTAAAACCAACCTTTTGCCGGTAAAAACAAAATCCATAGGTTTGTAAGAATTTGAGATTCAAAAGTGACATTTTTATAACCTATATTATTGACTAAACTTTTATCATTATTTCTATCAAAACTAGTTGTGATTTCAATGTTTGAAGACATGACACTGCTATAAAAGTAAGTTATAACAGTGGTAAAGATTGTCATAAAGTGATTGAATTTGAAGTTTGATAACGGCGAACTCGATGTTTTAAGCAATACTACAATTTGTTAAAAACGAAGCACCCCCGTCAACCATGACTTTTGAGTTTTATAGCTTATTGGGGTTGTTTTGGGTAGATATAAATACTTTCCAAATGATTTGGCTTAAATATGCTTACTTTTTCTGTTATGGTCATTTGTTGAATTAAATTTGGGACCCCGAATTTAATTCCTATTAGTATAGGAAAGCATGTCCTATTTATCATAGTTTTCAGAGGCAAAACAATTTTTGGACTTAATACACTTCAAAAAGCTTTCAGAAAGTCACTTTCCTTCATTTTAGGCTGTTCTTACTATAAACCCTTTTTGATCAAAATCTTATAGTATTGCTCCCGGGCAGTAGGAGCAGGTACGTCACTTTCATATTTGAGTTTCCCCCCCCCCCCCCCCGGGTATTGCTGCAACTCTCATCTGTTGCTCAGTCAGTCAATTCAATGGCACCCCTTTTCATGATGATTCACTATATCTTTAACTATAAAGAGATCTACATGACATATCAAATAGATTCTGACTGTAAGCTTAATAAATTTCACAGGGTATTTAATTTCACTGTTTTACCAGGGATGACAATTTGAGAATTTGCCAAAATGAACCAAAATTAATTTGACCTGCTGTAAAAATAATGTGAAATTCCTCAGGGGTGGATGTGCCCTCAGAGGCTGGAAGAAAATTTAATTTTACAATTTCATTTGCATTTTTGTGCATTTTTTTGCAATTATCATCATCCAATGAGGGACAAACACAGGGCGAGTAAAGGTCTTCAGGGGGGAATTCATTTTTTAACTCTTGAATTTTGCTGGAAAAATTGCTAATTTAGTTGAGAGATGTTGTAACATCGACTTTTTGAGTTTTTCCTATTTTTGGTGTGGCAAATTATATGAATTTGAGGAAAACCATACATTTTGTATCTTGGCCTTACTGTTTTTTATTTGGATTTGTTATGAGCAAAAATAAATCTATATCAAATGCTAATTTTTAGGGAATTCTGTGGAGATTTATTTATTTATTTATAACATTTAAAGCCTGGCTGATCCCAATAGTGCATATGCATTCAATTGAAAATGCATCATTAATATAGTAAAGTACCAGAATATTGGAAAGAATTTTAGATGCAGGAGGAAACCGAAATGCTCAGAGAAAACCTGTGAGGATTAGTATGGACTGATAACCAAATTAACGTACAAACATGGTTCCCACTGGGTAGTTGTTCCCATTGATCCTGGGCCACATTGGTGAAAGGTGAAGGAAATAACGCTGTGCACCAATTGTGTTGTGTTTCTCGGAGGAAACCCCTTTTATGATGTCAAATTAAAGCTGAAATTTAAGCATATGTACATTGTAGTATTTTTTATTCAGTGAGTTTTTCGATACTTTTTTGGTATCCTCAGTAAATGGGTCAGTTTATACTTCTTATGATCTACCAAGTATTTTGTGCAACAAGTCTTTGTTATCTTATACTCTGATATATAATTCCAGTGTATTTTCTTTTAATAAAGGAGACTTGGTGATGAAAAATTAATACACACACTTGTAGGCTCAAAACATAGTCGGCCTCCAAACAAAATGTTTGCTACCAAACATTTGGTCATGACGTCACCAAATATTTGCGATCAAATTTAAATTATGAACCGGTAACAAACATTTGGTGCAATGTATATGGCAATTCAATACATGTGCAATTTAGTGCGAAATTTTATTTGGTCTCAACTCAGTGTTGAAGTTATTTTATGTGGAGTCACTTGTCATTTTGACGTCACGACCAAATGTTTGGTAGCGAAAATTTTGTTTGGAGGCTTACTATGTTTTCACCCATACTTTATTTGATGTTAAATGTTTGGTGGTTTACAACACCAAGCATCTGTTATTGATAAGAAGATGCATTGAAATTAATATAATAACAAAGACTTGTTACACAAAATATTTGGTAACTCAAAAAAATTATAAACTGACCCAATTTCAGCCAAATGATACAAATGATTTCAGCCATTACTCATACAGATCAATGTGTTATTAAGTGTTGACTTTGAGCAATAAAGTTATCGGTTTGTAAATAATGAAAAAGTGATCAAGGTGACCTGAAGAGGTGTCCAAAGTCCATGTAAATAAAACACTGTACTCAGTTGTATATTGAAAAGCTTTTGGGAATAACTTGAAAAAAATTGGTACATATATGCTGTCCGGTTTTTCCAACATTGGATCTTGCAGAACTGATTTTTGGTCAAAAATAGGGTCTAGGGAACCAATTTTTTTTTTTGGATTGAGGTCTCAGGAACTGCATTTTCCCATAAAAATATGTCTATTAGAACTGAAAATTGGCAAAAAGTAAGTTGAAACTTTAGAACACACATTTTTGGCCCCTTAAAAAAATGGGTCTTTAGAACTGAAGTAATCTTGACATACCATCTTAGGGAGGACTGAAAAGAGGGTCTTGAGAATGGCAAATACCTGTACTTCCATCAGTGTAAGTGACCCCCCCCCCCCCCTTTCCGGGGTAGAAAAGTTTTCTCAATTGGAATTATGACATAATTTGGTCTTTTTAATAAAATATACCCTATTTACCACCTGAGAGCAATTTTTGTTGGTGTACAAAAGTACCTTGCAATGTTTTTCAAAATGCATTAGATCATTTGAACCTTGCAACAAGCCATAGGCCTATCTAATATACAATGTGAAGAGGCCCGCCTTTTTGGTGTTGAACAAAGTATAGGTTTGAGTTCCCCCTCCTATTGCTGATCATATCTGGACCATGTAGTTGTTTTTAATCCCACATTCCAGGAAATAATCGTCCTAATTGGTTTCTTATGGGGACTAAATGTCTGTGTCGTTACCTTTGTGTCGTTACTAAGAAAAACATTGCCATTGTTGCCATTTAAACTGAAAGGACTTCCAGCACAAAAGAGTGAAATAATCATGACGAGAAAATGACATCAAGCATCTTTTAGTTGATGCCAAACTTTCATGCAAATTGACACTCTCGAGTTTTTAAAAAAATTGTGTCCCATTGTGGGATACAAAATGTTTCACCACTATACAAAGCAAAAAATAAATTGATTAACACAATACTTATCGTGTGAAGTTCATGTAAATGTACAATTTACTTACATATTTGAACTCATAATGAGACACTGAGGCTCTTTGGGATGATATTTCAGGAGAGTTAAGCCTAGGACTAAAACCCGGGTACCCTGGTACACGCCCGTCATGAGTTTACCCAGGTGCAAAATCTGCCGATCAATTACCCAAACTGGACAATAAAATCATAGAATTTTGAACCAAAAATTTTCAGCAGTTTATGATAAAATCATCATCTGATCGAAGTAAACATGATAAATCATGACCACAATTGGCGAAAAATGCATCTTTTGGGTGTACTTGAGACATCATATGGTTGTAGTAGACCCGTCAAACTTCCCGTTCTAACATTATAAATGCTCAATTATCAATACGGTCGGGTACCTGGGTACCCGACCGAAAAATAAGTCGGGTACCCGGGTAGCAAATTACCCGTAAAGTCCCAGGCCTACAGGAGAGCATGCCAAAGATACTACACTAAACCTCTTGCCTCCTGTGTGAGGAAGCAACAGTTATCTGGAGAACATCCTTAATCTTCCAGTGGAACAGCCTGTCAGAGGCATTCTCATTGCATTCCACTACTTGTCAAAATGACACCTGGAGCCGATTTCACTAAAATTTAGCGATGGTTGCTAACCCCGTTTTGATCGCTAACTTCAAAAATGATCGCTAAATAGCGGGTATTTTTAACAATTTGGCGATCATTTTTGGAGTTTAGCGATTAAAAGGGGGTTAGCGACAGCGTTCGACATAAGCGGTGTCGCATCGCAAAATGCGACACGTTTTGGGCCGTTTGCGATCCAATTTTACTAGTGCATAGCAAAAAAATGCGATGCAAAAAAAAACATGTTTAGTTTTCAAGTGTTGCATCATCAAAGGCAAATCTTTGAAAATGTGCTTTGATCCAACAAATATCTAAACAAAAGAATGATAAAATGATGATTTTTTTTTATCTTCCTATCAATTTCTTCTTTCATTAAAACTTCTATTTTTGCACAATATTGTATAAATTTCCAACATCGTGACTTTGCCGACTTTGAAAGTTGTTGAAATTCTAAACATCATAAATGCGATAGTAAAACACCCCTATTTGAAAATTTGGCAATTTAGACTAGTCAATTTATGAAAATTCATAGGGGTACGTGGACAAAAATGCAACACAAGATTTTTTGGTTGAAATTAACTGCTGGTGACCTCGAAAACAACATATTCAAAATGTAGGAAAATGTAAGCTTGTCAAAGTTGTTTAATTTGCATAAAACAAAATGGCTGCCAAAACAAGGGGTGAA
>JXSR01S000448.1:94093-105181 GCA_000969725.1 Ophiothrix spiculata | reverse complement strand
GTGTAACCAAAGATGATTCATGTCGCCTGCATGTTTCAATCTTTCTCCATAGGATTAAAATTCGCCCTTCCTCGATCACGCCTTAAACCAACAAAATAGGTAGGTATAAACTCAGCAGTGAATAAGCTTTTTCTGCATGTCTTTGTGCTGAAGTGCAATATGTTTCTGAATGAATTTTTCTCTTGCAATCTTGCTGTCATTTTGAAAATTTATTTATTGTGTCAAGTATTTTATGGTTCTAATGGTAGTTGTTTGAGAGTGGTGTAAACCTTGTTTTTGGAGCCTGGTTTTCTTACTTTTAACGTTTACTTTTCAGTTTCAGTTTGTCAAAAAAATGAGAAAATGGGTATAAAATTGATATTTGGATCCAAACTTTTCACTCAGAATTACTAACATTATCAACATTGAATCAACCTTCTAAACCATTTGTCAAAGTTGATAAATGGTTTACTTCTGGTTGATTTTGTAACTGGTTGATTTTGTAACAGTGCCTAAACTGTTTAGTATCAATGTGTTTAATGTTTAATATCACCAAAATATAAATTTGCTTTCAACCTAATTTAAACAAATTTGATACCAAATGGATACTTTTTTAAACCAAATCTAAACCATGATTTAACCAAATCTAAACCTAATTTCATCCAAATCTAAACCTAATTAAACCAAATCTAAATCAAAATTAAACCAAATCTTAAACCTTTTCTAAACCAAAAGTAAACCACAATTCAACCAAATATACAAATAATCAATACAATAATCAAATCTTAACCTTTCAACCAAATATAAAACACTATTAAACTAAATCTTAACCGAATTTTGACCACATCTTAACATTTTCTAAATCAAATCTAAAACTTAATTAAACAAAATCTTAACACAGTTAAAACATATCTAAACCATTCAACCTAAACCATAATTCAACCAAATCTAAACCATTAAACGTAAATTAAACCGTATAATTCAACCAAGTCTTAACCTAATTTCTACCATATCTAACATTTTTGTACCAAATGTAAACCATAATTAAACCAAATCTAAACCACAGTTTAACAAAAGGTTAAGATTTCAATGAAAATTGTCAGTTCAACCAAGTCTTTAGAAGCTTTAATTCAACCATTATAGGCACCAACAACCCTTCGCAACCAATCAGATTTCTAAACAATGTGAAGACCTAATTATGCTTAATGTCTTCAAACAATCATATACATGCACAATGTCAAATAAATTTTGTCTGTAAAGTAGTTAGTCTTGAACATCACAAAATATCTCTTTACAGACAAGTATGTGCCTACAACAGATTAACAAACAAATAAAAACAATAAAAAGGCTAGTTGTTTAAAAAGCAAACTTGCTACGAAAGCATAGTGTAGGCCTAAACTTAAAGTTTGATTTTCAAATCAAGTAATACTGATGTGTAACAATGATTTTAACCACAAAAAAAAGATAAGGCTAAGGCAAACAACATGAACAAATCAATCATATAAATATAAATGGATAGAGTTAAAAAATTTGGGATAAAAATTCCTGAAAAGTTAACAAAAAGAACATGAACTCTCAAACTAGTGTGTAACTATGATTTTGAACAAACAAATTAAGATAATCCTGCAAGAAACATGAGCAGATCAAATGTATGAATAAAAAAAGGATAACAGAGCATCAGGTAAAATGTCCTGAAAAGTAACAAAGTCAATATAAAGAACACAAAAAGCATACTTAAATGTGAAGCTCCGGAAACTTGTTAAACAACATCAACTAAGAGGTTGTTCCATGCCCAAGTTTGTACACGCTCACATATATTGAAGTTGAAATTGTGGTTAAAGACAACTTCAATTGATATGTTTGATATAAACTTTCTTCCTCTGGTGTGGTTCATAGGGGCTCCCCACACGGACAAATCAATCTATACTTTGCACATCTAGATACATGTAGATTAAACTGGACTTCAGCAAACGATCGCACAAGCTTAAGTGACTGCGCGCATACATACACGTAGTTGCGTTTTTTGCATGCACACTAAGGTTTCTGTCAAAACTGCTTTTTCATGTTGACATGTCGCAATAATTTGTTGTCGACGTCGACATAATGTCGATATATTTGTTTGTATAAGCTTATTCACACGTTTATAACTAATTACCTATAACATAGTAATGTGCTTGTTCTTTGTGCATATAACAATATAATATGGACGATATAAAGTTCGTAACTTTTTTTTGTTGTGAACCATTGTAATAACTTTAAAAACGGTTGTAAATAACGAACGACTAATAAGTATTAAATTATTTATGTGACACTTTGGCACTTGTTAAAGCTCAAAATTAACTGATATTATAAACAGCCATAACTTGACAATTAAACGTTTTTAATTTGACAATTATAGTTTTTATGAAACTTACTTGTCCAGCTTTGTCGACAAATGAGACTCGACATGTTGAGATATGCTTTATGTCGACATAAGGACTGTCGACAGAAACCTTAATGCGCACACACACCCAAGCGTGTCAATATGTGCAACTGTAAAAGTTACATTGACGTGCGACCATGTGAACACAATCTGCTCTTCCGAAATCAACATTCATCTAGATCTAGATTTGGCGCTTCCATGTGGAATGACCTACAATTTAAATTTAGAGCTTCTTATTGCATGGCAATGTCACTTGTTGCGACCATTTATGCAGTCAGGCATGGCTTCAGGAAAATTTTCCAAAATAAATCTTAAGTTCCCTGCTTAGGCACAGCACACTATGGAGCTCACATACACTTTTCTAAGTTTGCACAATATTTAACATGTACGAATCTGTGGGTTTTTTTCCCTGACAAAACAATGTGCTCAAGTCTCACAGAAATTTGTAAATGTAAATATATTTTTTGTATTTTGATAAAATTGTTTTATAAAATCTTTAGGATTGACATAATTTCCATGAACTTTTTTACTATTATTGTTTCAAATAACTTTCGGACACGAACTGATAAATTTGAACGCAACCAACGTGTATCCACTAACTGTGACAAGCACAGGACATCGAGAAGTATGCCTTTTCCAATCAGTAATAACAGTACTGCGACATCGCGCAAGCATGGAAAGCGTTGAGTATTTGCGTAAATTACACACACAATACTGTGCCGCAAGGCTCTGAATTTTCATGTCCGAAAATGATTTGAAACAACAATAAGGATTGAAGTTTGGTAAAACAGCTTGGATATAGTAATTTGACCAAGTATCCTGCTGCCTTGTTTCTGCCAATAGATCTTGAATCCAATGCAGAATTAAACTAGTCAGTTTTCATAATGCACCATCTTAATTAAAACTGCATACATCATCCAATATTAAATGAAAAAATAGGTGTTTTGATACATTGATGGCTCGGGTGATTTTGTGTATCATGAACTGCATGTGCACATCCGGCTGGATATTGCCAACTGCTTAAGCCAAATTAATGCCAAAAGGTGCACAAGGGCTGCTTTCTGTGTATTTCTTTGAATCTCAAGCTGAATTGCTGGTGAGCGTATACCAATAACATTCACTTTGCTTACAGTCATGCAACATGAGAGAATCTAGCTCATAGGTACCATACGTAACAGATTACAAATTTAACACTTAACAGTTTCAAATTTGTAAAATCAAACTGTCAATTTGGTCATTTCAAAAGGGGTTATAAAAGGACATAGTGCTGGGTGCATGTTGGTATGAATATGGTACTGAAAATCTAGATTTTCTCTCTTTGTATGTTTGTAAATGTCACGTTACTAACAGTATTGTTATTTTAGTAAATTTCTGAATGACAGTTGGATCTAATGAATCCTTGATCTTTAGGTCATATCTATTTAGGGTAAAGATTTAGTGTTGATAATAGAGGTAGGGTTAAGTATGTGTTTTGACACATTACCGTCCCGATATCAGACCAAATTCCTGTTTTGTCTCGATGAATATACCGTCAGTGGCAGTGCCAGTATTTTCAAAATTGGGAACCAAACTGGAGGCAAATTGGAATTTGTTTACGCGCTTTAATTTTTTTTCAAAATTGGTTATTTCGGGTATGGTTAAATTTATTCCCCTTCTTGGTGATCTCAAAACATAAATATACCCTCATCTTTGCTTTAGGCATATTAATGGTTTTGAGATCACCTCATGGGAAATGATTTTAACCATGATGCCCTCAAAGCAGTCAATATTTGTTACTATTTAATTTGATTTATAGAAAAGAAAATTACCCCCTCACATTCTTATTTCTCTTATGTTATCACACATTCACTCTTCAAGATTTGTCATCAATTAAGTCATATGTGTGGGCTTGGAAGGAGACCGAAGCAAACCATAGTGTACACTAGCTAGGCAAGCAGGAGTCTGGGACTTTGTGGTACAAGTTTGATCATGGAGAATCATATGGAAAACTGGTCTCTTTTGATACCTCATAAAATCTTTCACTATAAAAGTACACTCTCAGTTTCCACCTTTCCTGATATAAAGCATCAGTACGGCAAAACTAAAATAATCTTACACAGCGGGCACTCGGATTTCTATTCCAAATATATTGTTCCTAAATATATGTAAAAATCAGCAGAAGTCTTCACTTAACTGCGTCGTAATGAATATTTTACTTCTCCAAACCATATGGCCCGATTTTGACGATTTTGCCAGGCGCTTCACTTAGACTAATTGTTTTTTCTCCTAGCTGCCGATCTTGACATTGTCATAAATCCTGAACGGAGTATTGCTTTCAAACAGGGTTTCCGGCATTCCCCTGTGAAAATTTTTTTTTAGCATATATAAAGCTACTTGTGATTGGTTAAAAATTGAAGCCGTAGATTTTGACTATATTTTCTGACCTGTAGTACTTTATAACGTCATAATTACGTAACGCCTTGGCCGATTTTCATGATTTTGCATGGTTCAATGGAAAGAAGATCCCACCCTATACCATGGAATAAAACAATCCAACTTTTGGCATGTTAATTTCATTTTCATATTGGGGGTGCATGGTGAGGAAGTAGTAGAAGCTTAGGTGGACAAGGGTTAAATGTTACTTTCTGTGGATAATTAGTGGAAAGAACTGGAAACATCTTGCCAATTTCTGTTATATAATCTTAGTCAACTTGAGATCCTGTTATAATTGTAGAAGGAAAATGTGACATAATAACAAACTATTGGTGGTTCTAAATATTTAATACACATGGATTTAGGGAAACATTTCTGGACAAATGTCAAGATTTAAGCCTCAACACAGAGGATTTGAGGTTTTTAATAGCATCTTTTTTCAAACTTTATTGATGGAATATCTAAATTAGTTCCCAATGGGATAATATTTACATTAAATTTAGTACATGCAGCTTGTATGCAAAATAATACTAGCGTATGGTAAAGGGTACTGCTGTTGCTCAGTTTTTTTTACAATGTGTATCTTGTATTGGCTTATTCTTTATATCTTTAATTTGCATGTATCTTTCACTCAAGCATTTTGATCTCGCTAAACTTAGCTGCAATTGAGTGGATTAAACCACTTAGAAAATTGTGAACTTCCTCCAAAATGAAGTAAATATCATTTTAAAAAATGGTTTTAATGGTAGCGCAAGATAGGCCTACCCCCCCCCCTTTATATTCACTGATTCAAACTTTGTACTCATTGTCCCCTATTTTGATAATAGCTTAAAGTGTAGAATTTAAAACAATATTTTGCACAAAAAGGATATTTCATTGAAATTTGCAAATTTTGAACACATTTCCAATATTTTGTAACGTTTTAACTGAAATCAAAGATGTCATCTGAAAGAAGGATGACTTGACCCTTAGGTGATGTTTGACCCCATTCACATAGTGGTCATACCCCGGGGGGATCACTCAAGTATAATGCTGAAGGCATAGCGTGACCAAGAAAAAGATAAATTAGGGTTGTTTTTTAGGATTGAAGGGTGAATCAGGTGACACCGTTTAGGGTATCAAAAACAGCAAATTTCACGAAATAGGGTACTTTTTCAAACCCTAGTGTGAAAACAGTATCAATAAAATCCCGATTAAAGGTGTGAATAGGGGAAAAGGGGTACATTTTGGCTTTAGAAACAATCACCCTTTAGGGTTTGTTTTGAAAAATTGTGGTCACACTATGTCTGCAACATTATAGTTGACTGGTCCCGGGGTGTCTTACCTTCTTGTACCCATCATAGACCACTGTATCCAAGTCTTATGAAAATCTGATAAAGTACATCGTATATGGAATTTGCTGACCAATCTTATAATTTTGACCAAAAGTTATTGACTTAATTATGATGACCGTAGATAACTTTTGTCCCCACTCATATAGGGATCACATATTTGCTCCTACCCATGCAAGGACCATTATTTTTTGTGTCCAATGTACATGGTTTACAATGTTGATCACAGACACACACACACCCACACCCCACACTATCCCGTTACCAAAGTAATCCCAATGTGCGTGTCTTTCAGATGACACAAAAAGGGGATCAATAATGTCACAAATTCCCCTATCTGTTCCAAGTCGTTTAAAAGAGTAAAATTTCAGGGTTGTTTTTTTTAACTGACTACCTTTATAGTTATAGGTTCCATCTTAGCCAAGTAAGTTGTATTTTGTACTGTTGATTTTAATGTTTGCATCATTTAATACTTTCTCCCATATTGTTTCTTCTTCATTTTACAGGGACCAGGCTAGCTGAGACGGCAAAGGATGTCAAGGAAAGGGTCAAATTGAGCATGACAGACCAAGTGTGATCGCAGCAGCAGGAAGTTATGATCGTGTGACCTTTGACACCAACCATCTGTTATCATTATGTGCAATGTTTTATTTGGACACTTAAAATGAGGTTGATTCAACTTCTCTGCTGAAATGAGAATACATGCTGCCTTGACAGAACAATTTATACAAAATGTTATACGTACGCAAACAGCATCGATGTATGCAAGAGTGAAGACGGCTAGTTGAAACATGGAGATCATTTGCTTCCATGTGAACATGAACTATTATAGAGGATTTATACATCTCATATTGTTATTTTTAATCAAGACAATTTGTTGAAGCCATACAAATTTAACTAGGTTATACCAGACCTGTGTTTGATATATGGTTTGTATTTCACAACAGTTAATACAATGTTCAGTTAAAATACTTTCTCAAACCTACGAGGGTCATTCAAAAAGTTTTATCTGTTGTATCATAACTTTTGTTCTAATAAAGGTAGCTTCTTAAAATTTAGCACAATTATAGTTAAGAATGTCCCCTACACATGGTGCAACAATCATATTAATATCTTATCTAGATTTCTGTAAGTTGCATTAAAACCACAGAGGGTTTCGTTACACCGGAAACGGTCAAAATATGTGCAACATTTTTAAAAGTGGCTCAAATAGAGTGAATTAAAAAGGCCATAATCTAGCCATGTAGTATTGCTATACAGTAACAAATTTGTAAAACATAAGAATGAACAAACAATTATGCGGGATGATAAAAAAAGCTGACCCAGACTGCAAATAATGGTAATTCACAAGGATAACAATAATAGGAACAAATAGCCCCTCCAGCAATAATATCAAAATCACCAAAGACACAGTTTACGAAGAAACTGACCTTAATAAAACAAGATACAAAATAGGAGCATTGTAAAGCTTATTTTTAAAATATTTTCATGGTAGATACCAAAAGCAACCAAATTCATGTTTTTGACTGAAAAATGTGGTGTAGTAACTTCAACTGTTGCTTTTTACATAAAAACGCATTTGGAAAAGTCAGGCTACAGAGAAACACACTCTGCTGATATTCGTAATCCTGAGAGGGTACAAGACATCCTTTCAAATTTTGGGATTCTGGGTAATTCATGTCTGTAACAAGTTTACTTTATCAGTGACAAATGATTTTTTGGACTGTTAGGTACACTTTCATATCAAATTTATTCTGTAACTTACATAACTTTTGGGTTTACAGATGGTTTTTCATACATAAGCTGCAGATATAATTTCAGGTGAAATGTCATTAGATATTTTACCGTTTCCGGTGTACCCTGACCTTACTGTGGTTTTCAGGTAAACTACAGAAATTTGGAAAAGATATTGATATGATTGTTTCACCATATGTAGGTGACATTCTTGTTTATATTTGTGTCAATTTTCAAGTATCTACCTTTAACAGAACAAAAGTTATGATACAACAGGTAGAACTTTTTGAATGACCCTCGTATATAGACAATTCGGCAGTGTCTACTTTTAAGCTGATTTCTGTTATCACTTTTATTTTTCTATAATGTGTTTGCTAACTTATTCAATGAATATTGGAAATCCCTAAATTCTAGGCATATGAATTCGCTCATTTCTCAAAGACCTACTATATTATTGTTGTATTTATTTATAATTTTCAGCTGAACTCTGGCTAATTCTAAAATACCTGGTTCAGAAACTGGGGCCACAAACTCTTACTCTAAGAAAAAGAAAAAACAATTCCTCATTCCTCACCCCCCCCCCCCCCCCACCCCCCCCCACCCCACTCACCAACACATGTGAAGGTAAGGCCGGGGTCAGACAAATGGCAACGTCGCATTTACTACAATAAATTAGGTTTCCATAATTTGTATGACCACTATTTATTACAGTCAGGTTGTTACATTAAAAAAGTGAATAATGAAAATTTCCATCGATTTATTTGTAATAAAGTTGAAAATAATGCGGTAAAAAACATGTGTGACGTACTCCACCTCGTAATTAATAACGGTAGTCTACATGCTTATGCAGAAAAATGATGTGCTAATACCATCTCGTATTTAATTACGACATTATTTATTGTAGTAAATGTGAGGTCGTAATATGTGTGACCACATGTCGGACAATAAATTTATTGTAATAAATACGATGTCGTAATTCGTCTGACCCTGGCCTAAGTATCTTGCTCAAGCACATGCCATTCAGTGAATTCAATTTACATGCACTCTCTATGCCCAAGGAATAAAGAGATTTCTTCTGCTAGACAATTTGTGTCTCTTTAATTATATCTGCAAAAGTTGAGATTTGCCAAATGTTCAGTGTGGTACCATTCTTCAGCTGTCTGAAAACCAACTGTGAAGAGCCTGTTTAAGAGCCTTGATGTGCATCTTGATTGACAAAATACACAATTTTTTGGCAAAACCTTATGGCAAAATGTAGGATTATAATAACATTAAGATAATTAGTCATGTACTTTTAATTATCAGTCATGAGACCTTTTTTTCAGAAAAATTTCAATTTTGATTTAAAAGTGTTACAACTTATCGTTTAACAGCTGCAGGTGTACACAGGTCTAATATTTTCATAAATTGTATAGATTTTCAAATTTCAGAAAGAATTCATTGAAACTGTGCATCATGTTTGTTTCGTTTAATATCTACAATTTCAAAGTTAACATTTTTTGGCCTAGCCCAGCCAACACAAATCATGGGGCCCACATGGGTTGGGCATGGGCTCACATGGGCATGGGTTATGTTTGGGCTCCACTCCGATGGGCCCATATGGCCTATCTCACTTAGGAACCTTCAGGGCCCCTGGCCAAACATGAAATGGGTCCCAGATACTTGCCCATTGTGGACCTGGATGGGACCCAAGGAGTGGTGTTGGCTGAGAGAAAGACTTCAAACAAAAATTTGCTTATGGTAAACTTGATATAAATAAGTGTTTTTAAAATTTCAAAATTCCCTTTATCAAATTATTTGTTCTGAAAGCTCAAAAATTGCAATTTTCTCACAAAGCTCATTTTTTAGGCTTTAATTTGAATACTTTGTGGTGACAAATGGCAAACAAATTGTGTTGGGACGTGATGAGAATAATGCTATCATTTATTGGTCTGAAGCAATTGAACAGTTTACAAAATGAAGTAAAAAGGTTAACTGTTCTTAATCACTTTAAATTATACAGAATCTGAAAAGTGGTTGAAATTGGAAAATTAACAAGTGCACTTAATTACCAGAAGTGAATTAGATAATATTTGATAAATTAATAAAATGAATTCTATTAAATAATGTTGATAATTTTGTAATGTTATGTGACTATGTCGATGAATCATTTTTGAAAGTACCAATTAGGATTGGGTGATTCCTATATATACTAGTTTGTAATGTTATCTAATCTATGCATTTGAGAGGAATTTACTTCCTGAGGTGTCTATTATGTAATTAATAACAACTAAAAGGGAAAGTCTTCCTAGGTCTGCTAGTGCCATTAAGTCTAATTGTACAAACATACGAGGCACCAGTTTTAACATTATGCATTTGCCATATATATGAGCACGTATGGTGATAGTCTTTCCAAATATTTTCATTGTGATTTTAAGTTCATTATAAATGTATTCCATAAACACAGAAGTTTGATAAATCACACATATATGTGACCATCCATCCCAAACCAGCAGTAAATGCCACCTCTTGTCAGTTTCACTTTTTTATTTATTTGCAAATTAAAGACCATGCTTTAAGGATTAAAATGATACCTTAATGTACTACATAGGTTGTCAGGGAGTAAAACGTATAACTGAGATAAACACATTCAACGATCAGTAAGGCCTATATTTTCTGTTGATTGTCTTAAAAATATGCAGATTTATTTCACATTTCGTATCATTTTCTTGAAACGAAACTTTGCTAGTATTTTGTAGTAAGCACAAGGATTGTGAATCTGTCAAAAAATATTTCGGCAAATTACGACATACCTTGACATGTATTTTCACCTAAAGCGCAAAATGATGTTTCTGGCATTTATGGCTCATACGAGCTGGACAGCCACATATAATATATGTATAAATCAACTCATTTAAAAACTTTTTTACATTGCGTGTTTACAAATCACATAAACATGCATTGTAAATATGTGTGTAAATGAAGTTACATGCAAGCCAGTAACAACAAGTGCCAACAATTTTGGAAAAAACTTCAAACTAGGAAAGACTGTACCTTGGATATTAAAAGGAATAAATTGGTTTAAGCAAGATATCTAGTTTCGGCAGGAGTTTCTGGACGTTTTAATTCACAATTTGAAGAAGTAAAACTTCTTTTAACACAAAATTCATTGGGCAAGATAGAGCCTATGTATTTTGTTTTTCTGTTTGTTATTGTTGCGGTTAATGTAAT
>JXSR01S000448.1:29281-40872 GCA_000969725.1 Ophiothrix spiculata | reverse complement strand
CTTTTTCTTTTTTTTTTTGCTCTCAAGCTCAAGGGCCCCCCTTGACCTCAGTCCCTGGCCCACCGGGCCCAATTATAAATCCGGTACTGTTTTTCCCCAATTCACACCCTTAATGGGGGTTTTACCGTTACCGTGTTCACACTACTACACTAGAGTGTGAAAAAGTACCCCATTTCTTGAAAATTACTGCTTTTGACACCCTAAACGGTGTCACCTGATTCACCCTTCAATTCCTAAAAACAACCCAATTCACCTTTTCCTTGGTCACGCCTGCTTACAACATTATACTTGACTGGTCCCCTCGAGGCAGGTATGCAGTCTTTATACAGGCACACTGTATCAAAGGTAGTGCTGTAAAAGACTGTTTAGTTCACACTTCTTGCTCAATTCACCCACTGATCTTATTTTTAAACCCTTGTGGGCTTTTTTCACTTTGAATAATATATATGATGCAAAAGTATTAAAAAATGCTCATTGTTTAACGTCTGCTGATATGCAATTTTACACTTAAAGCGGACATAAAGATTGCGTATTGGTAGATTATCGCTCAACAGACTATGAACGCACCATTGTTGGTTACCAAAATCAGGTAAGAAATCAGGTCAATCTTAATGGTGCTGGCCTATCGATTAGGAAGACAAACTCGAAATTCTACTTTTTTCAGGAAAGCCTGCTAAAATTTCATTAGTAAAAATTTGAACTTTTTTGACGTATTGCCAAAAATATCAGTTTTCTGTTCTTGACCCTGTTGACAATATTTACAAGTTCTTTTTGTTAAAAGATGTTTCAGCTTTAGACTGAGTTGAAGGATAGACCTGTTCTAAGTGACCCATATTTTCTTCATAAAATTTCCTTTTCACACAAATGAAAAATACAACAAGCAGATGTTTTTGGTCATTGGTAGTATAGTTTGGTTTTGACATCAAATCGGAAATAAAGAAAGTCTAACTTTCAACGTTATCTTAAGCCGAAACCTCTTTTGTGAATATGGACCCTATAAATGAAATCAAACACAAATATCACCAATTTTGAAGTCTATAAAAAACATGCACATTTTTAATTTACATACTTTCTCAAGTGTTGCCTTCATATACATAAACAACCACAAGTTAAACAATACTTTCTAATTTTCCTCTTGGCCAAAACCGAAAAATTGTGATGCATGTTTCAAAGAGATTTTTGTACAAAAATTGCAAAATTAAAACTAGCACTAAATTTAATGTATTTCCCAAATTCCTGCACCGAATATTCCATATATTAGGTCAAGTTAAACAAATTCTTAAAATCCCTGATGTACAAGCAAAATCTTTTACTTCTTTTAACACTATTGAAGCAGCACTAAGCCTGCGATCACATAGAAGTATACGCATTGGTATAATATATACGAAAGTTGAATTCTCAAGATCGTGTTTCAAGCAAAATTTCATTCAGGAGCTGAAATGCAGGGACCTCCATTTGAGGTGAGTGAGCTCTACTGATCCACCCCCTAATGCTTTATTATAGGAGCTCAATTAATAGAGCGCCTTGCATGTAATAAATTTAGAGATAGCTCCCCTAATTGTTCCCCAAAAGAGTTTCATGAGCTTTTGATAAAGCCCCTGCAAATTTCAAATGGAAGTCTATAAATGGACCCAAAATTAGCTCTCCAAAATCACTTTTGGGATCACACTTCTCTTGCCCTTGACCTGGTTCAAATATCAGGATTGTATTCCTTCCAAAACTGACATTGAGTACTCGACCCCAACATTGCATGTGATGCGAATGTTCTAAAAACAATGGCTTGTAAAGTTATTATTCTTTGGCCAGTGTACTGTAATCATAAATCCAGAGTGCAGGACCCTATTGCTTTTAAATGAAACCTGCAACCTGCAATTTTAGTGAGGAAAGTAAATATTTCTGTGCATTGAGTCCTCAGTATGATAGCAAAATAGAGAGCAGCATGTGGTAGCAAGCAGTGTTCCCACTAAGGATTTTGACTTTGTGCCAAAAGCGACATGAAAGAGAAAAAAAAAACATCTCGCCATTGCCAATTTCGGAAAGATCACATCAAAAATGAGAGTAATTTTGAATATAATCTGAATAAAACTGAAGTAAGTGAACGTTTTGTATAACCAAAACCCTATTTTTGACTTTTTGCTTTGGGAACCCCTTGCTCCAAATTTTCGAGCTTCTGTGCCAATTTCGCGACTTACGGCCTTAGCGGGAACACTGGTAGCAAGAGAAGATAGAGGGCAGCTTAACACTGTCAATTAGAAATCTCACATTTTACCAAAATGAGGTATACACCAATTTTATACCAAGTCATGAAAAAAATGTAAAATAATATGGTCAATTCTGACCAGCTTTTCAAACATCTTAAAATGACTAGATGAAAATAGTTTAAACAATTATACATCATGTTCATCACTCAATGTGTATTAAATTACTTTTTACGATCTAAACATGGACAAATTTGGACTCTATACAAATACTGAAGACACTAATGCAAGCATCAATGGGAGTCTTGACCCCTACCCCTCAAACCTTCACTTTAATTGGTCTTAAACATCTGACACAAAGATTCAACTTGCATTCATATTAATTCCGTAAAAATAGGTTGAAGATTCCTCTTGAACAAGTAAAAAAAAATATGTCTAAGATTAATGATGCTCTCTTTTTTGCGACTAGAGTTTTGAGTTGACGACCTTTTGAGGAGGGAAAGTTCACGACTCCCATGAAAGATTGCGTAATTGAAGTTTTTCAGATAACAATTTTTCTAATCTGTTTCTCTTAAAATTATAATGGAAATCAAATTAATTTTTGCTATACATGATACAAACTATTACAAAAATGCGACAACTTCTAAAGGCTCTAAGGATATTAGCATTTGCGACTACAACATAACTATCTTGTGCCGATGATGATTGCGCTTACTCAAATATAGTTACCTTACTGTCGCAAATTAAAAAAAAAAAAAAACTTGGTAGCTTATCAAAACGTGTTATGGTGACACACAAACAAAGTTCACATTTCACATGAAATCCGTGTCTGCGTTTCTACTATGGAGAGTCCTAAATGCAACATACTTGCATGAAAACTCTCCATGACCAACAATCAATATGGTGACCATTCCCATAAACTTCAACAGGAAATAAATCCATTTTGTTACCTTAAAATATTTTAAAGATTCAAATCAAAATTGACAATCAACATGTTTCTCCTATTGAAGGGGTGGTTGATGGGTGATCTGGTTGATGGTGACAAAAATACAAGTTAACGTTTACCAGAACCAAGTTGATTGACGGTATTACATCTTCTTTAATCAACCACCAGTTTACGAGTTAATGCCGTTTTGAGTGAGCTGTCAGCGTCTTTTCATAGCAATAGAAACAGGTCAGTTGACGGATCATCCACCAAACTGATTAGATGAAGGACAAAATATGGCTGATGATTAATAAATTCCCGAGTGACTAGAAGAAACACACTTAAAGACTTGTGTTAGTACTTGGTGGTGTCTAACATGCGGGCTTATGCACATTCTGATGATTCCTCCCATTTTGTAGTGGTAGCGGCACATTTATGTCAGATTCATTATTCATGGCAATTTATAGATCGTAATGAGTAGGTTTAAAGTCTCAAATGTGAGAAATGGGCTTTAGGTATGATTTTCATAAAGAAGAACCACCAATTTACAGCTTGAAAACAAAAATATGAGGTTCATTGACATCTAATTTGGCTAACACTATGGGCTTTTGATCCTAAACTCCTTTATTCCCCATTCATTTCTTTACATACAAAATACTGCAGTGTAAAACTAACAATTATACTACAAAACACACATTAGTATGAAAAATGTCATAACTATAAAATCACTGCATGCATAATTTCAGTTGAGACTAAAACAACAAAAAATAAATAGAATGACCTCTTGGCCTAAGCTATGACCAAATGCATGATGTATGATTTACAAAGTGTTGGTCCCACCTTGAATTATGCAAACCATATTAACATCTGTCTATAACAGCTAATACAATTCCCACAGGGAAAATATCAACAAAAATGTATTCAAACCTAAAAAATGATCGTTTGAAAACAGAACTCATAGTATCACTTTAATTCAATTACTCAACCCATGATCTAGAATGCTAATTGTTGGGTTTTTTTTGATCCCAAAATAGAAATTTGGGGTGGTTTTTTTTGCATTTTTTCTTTCATTACTTTGCGTTCAGTGATCAATTCTGATCATTTTAAGGTGTTATATGCAATAGAAAAGCCTATATTTCTCTTTGGCCATTTTCGATTTTGTGTCCCTTTTAAGCAGTTAAAAGTGAAAAATCTGATTTTGCCCTTTGTTTGAACCAAAATTGACTACATTTTCAGAATATTCAAACATTATATTTTAATTATTATGGTAGAGCAGCTTCTAAAGTACATATATCAAGAAAAATCAAATGGTTCAACGCCTTTCTTTGTCAAACTCTCTCTTAAAATGACAATTATACTGTTGGTTTTTTAACGCATCTATTTCAAATAGTGGCTAGATTATCCCTTTCCAGTTTGACAAAGATTTTTTAGCAAAATATTCACTACATCACAACTGCTATAACACAACCAACATTTCACTGTCACATATCTTGATAGATGCCATTTGCACTATTTGAAACCTTTTTTTTTTTTTTCGAGGGAAGTAGTCTAGAATTGAACACCAAATAAATTATGCATGTCATATACTGTAAGGCATACTGGAAACAGGTTGACATAATCATGCCAGCTAATTTGACACACTGATTCTTATAACTACACGTATCTAATAATAATATAAAACTTTTCCTAAAACAAAACAGTTAGCCCTGAAAATTAATTAAATGTATATTGAGGTAATTCTCAGAAATTAGACCATCTGTAAAATATTAATGGATAAGTAAATACTTCTTGAAAGACCAAAAGACAAAAATACTTAAGAAGAAATCATGTAAGCAAAAGTCTTTCTTTAAATTGACAATAAAAAGATGTATGCAAGAGTCTTTCTTTAAACTGACAAGGAAAATATAATAATACAAAATTTCTTAATTAGAAAAATGTGGCCCTTTGTTAAGAATTTGGAAAAGCTCTATTACTATCCTATCCATTACCATAACTTGTATCATAATCATACATATGGATCACTTGCTTCTTATCATTGTCATAGATTTTCCCTGACATAATTTTGATTGAAATTTGTTTGTTTCTATCTTGATTATAAAACACCTGAATTTTGCAACATGAATGATCACGGTCACATTATTTTCTACAAGCTTAACACCTGGCATTAGGGCCATTCTATTTGAATACCACATCCCCTATGAAAGAGGAGAGAAAGAACTAAGATTTCTAAAAGCAAACTGGTAACATGAAATCCTCATTTCAAATGCAATATTAATCCAAAAACATGCCAAATACCAATATGTTTTTTTATATTTCATTCTCATGATTGTTTTCCACCAGTGGTGGCCACATTTATTTGCACAGGTGTCGGGAAAAAGTGTGGGACAGATGCTTTATCTTTGTTTAGCTAGTGATTTTTGTGCAAGCATATCTTTAACTTTTGTCAAATTGGCGCAAAACTCAATAACCTTAGAGGGAGCACTGTTTTCAACTATTACTAGGAATTTGATCCGCATTAGTTGTAATTTCTAAAATTTCAAACATTTTTTCTATTTTCATTTAAAAAAAATCAAATAGTGTTTAGACTTTGGCTGGAATTCCAAATTCTTCTGCAGTAGCAGTGTGTGTATTTCCAACAGGATAGCCATTTTTGCCCCAGTAATAAATTTACGTACACAAACAAACTATTTACACAATAAACAGACGACAAGAGACATCAATAGCGCCACCCTCCTCTACCTCTGCCACGACCTCGCCTTCTGTATTGGTTTCCTCCACCTTGACCTATAATACAAAAAAGATCAGAAATATATACTGATACTAATAGAGTATTTAACGGTAAAAGTAAAGAAAATATAAATAGCTTCATATACATTTGTTATAACAAAACTAAGTGGAAAACTCCAATGTTAAATTTTAACAAAGCACAAATAGTTAACACTACTCAAAAAAACTTTCAAATCTAGCGCCTTTTTGATGACCTTGAAAAACCGATCTATCTATCTATGATGCTTACATACTTCAATAGTTTTGTCTCGAAGTTGCGTCATGCTTGCTTTGTATCTTCTGGTGTTTTGATATTGTACATTGTACAGGCTAAAGTATGAAGCGAGAACTAGTATGAATGCAGCATTAGTAAGGTCGGATGACGTAGGTATGTGTACAGAGATTTTTGAGATCCACAGAAAATAAACAATACATATAATAGTTTACTGGGTGTGTTTTCCAGGGTCTTATGAAACTCTTCATACACTAACATGCGTCATCTGACCTTGCTCACTCAGCCAGTGCACAGAGATTGTTTTTTCGAGGTCGTCAAATACAGGTTTGTGAGGCGGTATATTTGAAAGCATTTATGAGCATCATTTACTACTTGTGCATAACTGGAATTGTATGTTGTTGTTTTTCACTAAGTTTTGTGATAACAAATTTATAAAAACTACTTGATTTTTTCATTTCATGTAACCTTTAAATTGCAACTAGATAGATAATTGGTCATGTGAGTGCAAGAACGTCGTAGCTGCCATTTTTCATAAATTTGTATAGCATACTGTATAATGTTCAGTCTTAGGCCAGTGGCTCTTGAAATGGTTCTCCAGTGGACTGTGCCACCTGAAGAACCATAGCCACTTTGTATATGGCAGGGAAATTTTAAGGGATTTTCACATTTTCTATTTCAACCATAACTTCCCTTTCACCAGCAGAGTGATAACAAAACACCCTGGTAACATAATCACTCAGTATGATAATGTGTGTGTATACTTTTATGTTGAGATCATATCACATAGGGTTCAGTTCTCAAATTAAGCTACGCTCAGTTGATATAATATACAAATATTGACTGCTTTGAGGGGCATGGTTTAAATTATTTTCCCGAGGTGATCTCAAAACCATGAATATGCCCGAAGCGAAGCCGAGGGCATATTCATGGTTTTGAGATCACCGAGGGGAAATAATTTTAACCATAACCCGAACAAAAAGCAGTCAATATTCGTTTTATATACCGAATATATAGATTTGTGTCCATTGGTTGGTTAAAAGAGCCATTTTAGCACTCCAAGCGCTCGATAATAATTTGTTTCTCCTTTCAGTGCTGACTGCGTCGTATTCAGTGCACCCAAGATAACTAGCTCACGCACTGCAGCGCGTGTCTGACCATGAATGCTTACAGTCGCGCGCGTAAAGCTCGAGTTACACGACGCAAAATACATTGAGCGGGCATAGTGAATGCTATGCCCCGGGCATAGTAAATTTATAGGGCCTAGTTAAATCCATGCCCTCACTTTTAACCAATCAGAGGACATGAATCTATATATGAGGTATATAATTATAATTAATTCTTGATATGTCTACTGACCACACAAGCTCATTCTACAAGTAGTTTATTTTAATCTGAG
This sequence comes from Ophiothrix spiculata, assembly GCA_000969725.1. NCBI lineage: Eukaryota > Metazoa > Echinodermata > Ophiuroidea > Amphilepidida > Ophiotrichidae > Ophiothrix > Ophiothrix spiculata. The sequence goes on along the minus strand of JXSR01S000448.1, from coordinate 33,352 downwards.
ATGAAAATTAACATCCAGAGATAAGTCAAAATTTTTAAATGACAACAATATTTAAATTCAAAGAGAAAATAAAAAATTGCGACATGATCAAAGGAAAATGAATTGGACATCAAAAGTATTAATTTTGAGTCACAAGGCAATGAGGTAGAACATTTGGTTGTTACTAGTTTTTAAAGTTTATACAATTTCAAATCTAATGGAACCTGATGACCAAAAAGATGAAATGTCAATCAAAATAATCCAAAATAACAATGAATGGCCAACATTTTAACCATTTCTCTTGATCATGTTGCAATTTCAGATAAAAGAGCTGATTTCAAAACGAACTATTGTTATACAGACTTCTTACCTCCAAATCCTGATCCATAATCTGGATCACCAAATGTAGGGGCAGCCCCTGCTTTGGCACTGTATTTGCCACTAGGGGGTGAATACATGGTCCTCTGTCCCCTGTTCTTGTTCCCTTTGTTGCCCCCGCCTGACTGGGGTTTCTTGGTGGGAGGTGAACCATCGGAGAATGTGATAGGAGTTATGTTGCCACGTTTTTGTCTGTAAAAGAAAACATAGGATGAAAAGAGGACTTCATATAATGCAACATGTAGGTGTAATAGCTGCCAAGTGCTAACAGCGGTTCAAAGGTACAATTCATGATTCTGATGTGACAAAAACCTCCTCTTTTCTAGCTAAATAGAAAGAAGCGTACAACATAATTGTATGCTGAAATTTTCACTTGATTGCGACCATTTACTTTCAAGTTACAAGCTTTTCAGCATTTTAAAAATCCCCATAGGCTATTGTGTTGTAATTATTATCGGGCCCCGGCAATAATTAGAAAGACACATTTTTTTCACTTTTCTCAAAAACGCAAGAACATTTGAAAGAATGGTTTGGGAATTGTGACATCAATGCAGAAGTCAATGATTCTTACAAGCTAAAAAAACTCAATTTTGATAGAGGTGACCTTGAGGATGAAATGTGGATCATGAATTGCCCCTTTGCAACAATGTCAAGTAAATCAAGAACAATTTCATTAGATTTTCTTGCATTCATTTGACAATTTATTACTTTTACTGAAACTTAATCAAAGTTCCCTCTCTGAATGGACCTGAAGATACAAACAGCCACAGTTATTCCTGTGAGACAACACAACTAAAAGACGAATTAATACAATTGAAATGTCAAATATCCACTTCTTGAAATGAGTCTGAAGTCAACTTTAAGCTTGGGTCATTTGAGAGCATTGTTTATCTACACCATCATTTGTCATGAACATTTCAGTTTCAAAAAGTTTTGGTAGCCAAATCATATCACACCAAAATTACTCTCAATAGTCTCATTTCAACCGATTCTTAGTTATCTTGGTTTATCATCAATTTCTGGGCGCTAGTCTATCTATCTATCTATAGACAAAATTCTCGACTAAACACACTGACAAATGCAACTAGGTTCAGCAGTCCTAGAGTCTTAAAAGGTGTAGGTTCCGGTCACATTCTCATCCTGCTTGGCTCAACTGGATATAGTATATTTTTTGATGCCACATGAAAGCCCATATGTTTCTGATTCTTAATTCAAAATTTAACCTCCCAAATTCTTTACAGTTTCAGAGAAATAGCATGAAATGTAAAAGTAATTGGAATACCTATTTACCCTGCCGCCACAGGCGCAGGGCAGGGTCTTGTCTTCTTCGTGATTCTTTCTTTACCCTGCCGCCACAGGCGCAGGGTCTTGTCTTCTTCGTGATTCTTTCTTTCTTTCTTGCTTTCTTTCTTTCTTTCTGTCATACTTAAACGCTTATAACTCCAACAGTTCTCGACTGATTTTGACCAAACTTGGTCACAACAACACTTACCCCGACCCCAACATTTAGTGACCCCAGACTGGGGTCAAAGGTCACACAGGGGTCACAGGGTTCAAAAACGTGATTTTACAAAAACGTTTTCAGCTCGTCAAGGTTACATTGCATGATTGTATAACTCATGTACAGTAAATAGCTCATGAGTCTTAACAAAAGTTGTGCTCATGGGGGAGACCCGGGGTCACATGGGGTCAACGGGTCAAATATTGATTTTTACCAAAATCACCATAACTTCTACAAACAATGACGGATCTTGACCAAACTTGGTAAAAATAATCTTTGACCCCACCCCAACATGTCATGTGACCCATAGGGGTCACAAGGTCACAAGGTGTCAAAAATATTTTTTTTTCTTTTCCTTTTCTTTTTTACAATTCTTTATCAGGTAAATCTCTCCGTCGGGCAGATTTTTATTGAATAAGTCCTAATTATAAATGTTAGATTTGCTAACATTAAAAGCAATAGGTTCCCCCTTTTTTTCTTAATCTCTATATTGACGGTGAGAAAACGTGATTTTCATAAAACATTTCATTCTCTCAGAGTTGCGTTGCATTATTGCGTGGCTTATGCATTAAAACTGTTGTAGATTATACCTGTCAATCGAACAAGGACCACTTCTGAGATCACGCAAGTCTTTGAAAAAGGTTTGCGGCAGGGTCCGCGTCACTACAGTGACGGAATTACCTCTAGTTTCTATTTCTTTTGTATTTACATAGCAGCCTCATCCCAAGGGTTGCATACTTTCTTTTGCTTCTCAAGAGAAAACAAGAAGTAAGCTGAGGTTGAAATTTCACAAAATCCATTTCAGTTTAAAGTAAATTATAGGATCCTACACCTTTAATATGGAATTTTAACTGTAAAATTTTAGTGATTATCTTTCTGCTAACTTAATCCTGCTTGGCCTTAAAACTTAACCAAAAGTTTCTGTGCTGTGTGAATGCAATCTATTTCAATTAGAAGTTAAATATTGTATGCAAATAAATGTGCTTGAATGACCTTCGGCTTTGCCTTAATGTTATCAATAGTGCATTGCCCCTCTCACTAGACTATAATCTAAAATTATAATGTGGACAGAACTCTGTCTAAGTGGTTGGTTTATCTATAGTCTCAAGACTTCTAGAACCAAGCAAAAATCTTAGTGGAAATATGGCTAATGGGTTCAAAACGAATCCTTTGTTTTGATTTCTCTCTTAAATCTATTTGAATTGATAAGAACTTATCAGCACTCACACTCCACTAGCCTAGAGTTACTGCATAAATGCCCCTTTCAATTGTGTAGCAAGCTTTACCATTTATTGTCATGGGATGTGTTTGACAGATTGGACGAACATTTTGCAACAATTATACACTTGGATGCTCCATAATTTGCTACAAAGTTTGGTATGAACTTGAGAAGTTGATGTACTATAGAATACGATAACCCCATTATTGCATTTGTGCTGACGGAGTATTTGGCATTAGTATAAGGCCAAGAAAAAAAATTGCTGTGTTGCCCTCAAGTGGAATTTCTGAAAAAATGAGTCGCTCAGTTAGAATTTTTTTTTAAATAATTTTTTTTAAAGCACCTAAATTATGAAATTTGGGTGCATTTTCCACTATTTTCAAAATATTTTCTCAAAAAACACCCAATCTAAACAAAATTGGGTGCTTTCCCGACCCTTTTTTTTTAAATTTTTAATTTTTGATTAGGGTCGGTCGCTGAGGGCAACACAACAATTTTTTTTGGCCTACCAGTCAACACCTAGTAGAACAAGTGCATTACAAATGCCTAGAAGTGTTAACACTTTCCACCTACTTTTTTTACAAGTTTTATAACTGGATAACTATGTATTTTTTATCCAATGGTACTTACGCTTGTTGCTGTGATGATTCTGAGCCTGATCTCTGTGCTGGTTTCCATGACAATGTTACTGTGCTTTTGTATGATGGGGGATTGTGGAATAGATCCTGCAGATGGACAAATATATCAGAAAAAATACAAAGCATTAAGGTGTTTGGTCCACGCGCCGTCCACGCGTACCAGTACGCGCTAGTTTCCGAGTAGGTTAATGCCGCAATACGCATGCGCATATACCCTGAGTAGTGTTTTGAAGCTAAAAATTGCCATATTTTAATATTTTTCTTGAAAACTAAGTCCGTGACCCCCAATTTTTATTTTTTTATTTGAAAGAAAATACTTGTGCGCAAGTTTTATAAAAAAATTAACAAAATTACTC
>JXSR01S000448.1:4203-14933 GCA_000969725.1 Ophiothrix spiculata | reverse complement strand
TAATTAAAAATCTGATCAATAAATAGATTGTTTCGGAGGTTACAGAGGTGTTAACGGAAAATTTAACATTTCATTTCACATACTCAAGAAATTCTATTAAGTAATTAGATTAAAAATATTTTGTGTGTAAATTAAAGTACCACTGTTAGTGTTATATTATAACAACAAGTGAACAAATTCAGCTTGATTTAGTACCAACAGTGACCTGCTAGATGTGGTCATCAATTGTTAACGGAACATGTAACCTCCGAAACGTCATAGTTCATTGTCTTCCAGATGTTTGCAGGGAGCCCTGACTTGTCATAGTTCAATCTTTGCATCTACTAAGGTTGTGAATTTCAGGAATTCCAAAAATATTTCGAGTGAGATTCAGGAATCCCGTTTGGTTCTGTCAATTATAATTCAAGACATTGAAGTCCATACAAAATTTTGGATAACACAACATCTGGCAGTCTAAAGTTCTCAAAACATGTTGTGAAAAAACATGTATCTTATTTATAACCAAACGGGCCCAAAAATGGGATGCTTTTCAAGTTTTTTTTTTCAAACATCTTACACGTGAGTATTTAGTAATTTTGTGTTGTTGGCTTTAGGTTGGTCATTTTTGGGATTCAAGTATGCTTGCTTTCTTTTCGGGACAGATTTGTCCCGGGCGGAAACAGGAGTCCCATGATTTTGTTTATAACAACCTTAATAGCATCTACATTGCACCGACCGACAATCGACAGACACATGTCAGGCATTTGGAGCAGGTAGCTATATATGATTCCCGTAACAAATTACCACTAACTCTAGAAATCTAAAAGGATGCCATAGAGCTACCATTCAATCTTTAATTTGTAATGTTATCTCACCTTTTGCATCCAATTTCAATAATGCTATGAGGGCGATATTTACTGTGGACAAATCTTGCACATCTTCACTCTGTAGTAGCTGTGTCAAAACATCGGCTATACGCAGCAAATGGTCTTTGTTTTCTTTGCACAAGTTGGGAAGTTCCTTGATGGCTTGCCGACGAATCTAAATATAGCACACGCAAGATAAAGAGATTCATTTAAGATACCAATTATTACATGGATTAAATAGAAAAAGGATTTATTTATTTCTATACGAATGCGCAACGAACAAGAAGTTGGAGAATACCAATTGATTAGGTGTGTCAAACTTCAATGAGAGAAACATTATGTTATCAAACATTCCGTACTATAAATATAATCTTAAAATTTTCAAATTACTTTTCGAGTTGAAGGGTTTTCTTTTTATTCATTTTGATTTTGAAATATGTCAAAAGACTATAAGAGATCCACTGTATATCCCTTGTATACTGCAACATTGTGAATGGGTGTCTTTGTGTTATGTAAGAGACTAACAATGATTGATTAGCTCTTTCACTTCGGAATAAAATTTTCACCATCCGTCCTATTTTGACGAAAAGCCGCCACAGACACCTCACTTTATGAAAGCATACAATAATTGTATAGCGCCAGGGTTGTTCTCTTTGCTAATAAAAATGATGGTGCTAGATAGCTCTTTGTTTCAACTGCTTGCTGCTGGCCAATTTTAGACAAATTCGGACTTGCAGTTTTTTTTAGAGCTTTTTAGAGCAATTCGAAAAAAAATGCGTCAAAGTAGAAATTCCGGGCAATCGTGCACACTTTTGCGAGCTGCAGTGAGCGGCTTGCCGGAGTGAAAGAGTTGAGACCAAATTACTGCCTATTAATTCTTTCAATCCGGCAAGCCGCTCACAGCGGCTTGCAAAAGCGTGCACGATTGGCCGGAATTTCTTTTTGGTCGCAATTTTTTCAAATAGCCTTAAAAAAGAAACTACAGGCCCAAATTGGTCGAAAATTCACCAGCAAGCAGTTGAAACAAAGGGCTATCTAACGCCATCATTTTTATTAGCAAAGAGAACTACGCTGGCGCTTTACAATTATCGTATGTTATCATAAAGTGAGGTGTCTGTGAGCCGTTCAGAGCAGCTTTCCGTCGAAATAGGATGGATGGTGAAGATTCTATTCCGGAGTGAAAGAGTTAATATATTTTGTACATGAATCTTTCATGATTTTGGTATTATTTATGGCTACTTTTTGTTGAAACCACATGGACAAACCACAAGTTCATTTGAATATTTTCAGATTGGGTACGTGGTTATAATTCGAAAAATATGGACTAATTTGTTTCCGCATATGGTCATATTGGTTTATGTGCGTTAATCTGCCGTGTACTTTATAAAACAAAAAACGAGATCTTAGCTAGAGAGGCATCCATCTGTTAAGGATGGGCAGATTTTTGACAAAGTAGTGGGTAAAGTCAAGCTTAAAGTTAGGCTGAATATGAAAATCATCCAAATACAATTCAAACTAAAGCATAAATCAAGTCAATTCTGTCAACATTTTTATGTATGCCGATTGCCGTTACATGAATATATTTCTATGTATCATTAGCTCTAATATAGGACTATAGAGCATTGGTATAGTTTTGAAACACGTCCTGATCAGTGTTCCCACTAAGGCCGTAGTCGCGAAATTGGCGCAAAAGCTCAACAATTGGTGCAAGGGGTTCCCAAAACAAAAAAAGTCAAAAATAGGGTTTTGGTTGTACACAATGGTCACTATATTCAGGTTTATTCAGATTATATTCAAAATTACTCTTATTTTTGAGGTGGTCTTTACAAAATCGGCAATGACAAGCTCTGTATTTTTTGATGTCCCTTTGGGGCAAAGTCAAAACCTTAGCGCGGGAACACTCAATGCTAACTATTACTTCCAGTGCAGTTGATGACTTTCAGATAAAAGCTCAGCAAGAAGGCATGTAAGGAACGGGAGCAGGCTTGAGCATTGAGCAATCATACTGTCTAGCACTCCGTAAAGGAGAAAGTGCCAATATTTCAAAGTTTAGTTTTCAGTGTCATATAAAAGATGACCACTACTAAGTTTCTAAGTTTCAAATTTCAGCTGGATTGGTCAAACCATTTTGATTTTATGGGCAATTTTGCTTTTCAGAGCTGCCTATTGTGTAAAATTAAATGTTAAGCCAAATTAAAATAATAGATTGTTTCAAAGCTCTCCTACTCTTAAAAATCTAATGCGAAATGCGATTTTTTTTTGTTGTTATTTTTTTTAAAAAGGTTTTTTTTCCCTTTTCCTTGTGTGACCTAAGTCCTGAGTGCTATTCTACAAGAGTTCCATATGTTCCCCCTTCATATATTTGCATGATACATGATGGCCTGTTTAGAATGTTAAAAAAAAAACAGAATAAAGACCAAATAAATTAAATTGAACATTGTTGTCATTTGTTTTTTTCAGTTTCGGTGAAAAATAAAATAAAAAAAGGTTTTTTTTTTCTGATTTTGAAGGAAACTAACGCGCATGATAAAACTAATGCGCGCGGGAGCTTTGAGACAAACTATTAATTTTATTTGGCCTTACCATAATTAGACACATGAACATAACTTACATGTAGGTGTGAGATTTCAAAAATATGAGCCATATTTTTGGTACCAAAATCTAAAAATGTTTGAAAAAAGTTGGGAGTAATCGACCAAGCTAAATGAAATGAATAAGAAAACTCCAATAGCTCCCTTCTGTAAATTATACGCATAACTAAAATAGTATTTCCATGTCAATTTCCTAATCTTAGTGTCAGATTTGACCTTGTAGTTGACTTTTTTAGACATTGTTAGATAACTGTTATAGTACTTAGTTGCTATATTTAAACAGCCAGTGCAAGAAAACCCCAACTCCATGAGTTCCCGGCTGCATCTACGCACTAGAAAAATTATCTTACAATGTCTAAAAAAGTCAACTTCAAGGTCAAATGTGACAATATGATTGGGATATAGACATGGAAATGCTTTTCAGTGATTTGAAAGCATTTTCAGAGATTTGTATGTATTTATATTTTACAGAAGGGAGCTATTGGCGTTGGGTTTTTCTTGTACTGGCATATTCAAATGTAAAAAGGTTGAAATCCTGTATGCAAAGATAGGTGAGCCCAACTCCCTTCAGGCCTGATATTGGCTCTCTAAAACAAAATAGGGTTTTGGCGACCGGAGTTTCGCCCCTCACGGCCCGTTCATTGGGTTCCCTTGGGCTTGGGCCGTTGGGCTTGTTATGAACTGTATAATTTTGCTGAAAGCAAGTCCTTTAAAAGGGCCCTCAACCCCCACCCTAAATTCAAAACCGGATTCACATCGATCTCAGGGACTATCAATTTTCAGTGAAAAAATTGGGAAACCGATTAATATCGGACAATAATCCGACCTGATAAAAAACAGGCATTTTTTGGCTAAGAAAATAGATTTGATTTAAAATCTAAACCAAAAAAAATAGGGAAACCTATTTTAATAGGGTTAATATCAGGCCTGTCCCTTTCAAAGTGATTTGCCAGACTCCATATATTGCTATATTTGTGGTAAAGGGATTGCCACACCTTCCGCCATGAATCTGTTTCCTTCCCAGCATTGAAGAATACCCCACTTGACACCTGAGCATGTGAGGGTAAATATCTTGCTCATACAACAGCTGCCCACTGGATTCGAAACAATGACTCTCAATGCTACACAACAAAGAGTCAGTCCTGGACATATACTAGGAGTGGGCTATAGAGGGTCATTTTTAGGTCAAAGTTTCAGATCATGCTCATCACACCTTAACTTGATGAGTTGATGCATGATACTGACACCAAATCTGAAAAAAAAAATGAAAAAAGTGCGAATTTTGGACTGCTTTGGCCCAAAATTCGAAAAATCCAAGATGGCCACCAGCAGTCTTAAAAATCCAATGTTTTTTTCATTTTATTGCACTTTTAATTTTTTTTTCTTTTAGTTAAGAACTTAAAGTTTATGGAAGCAATCTCCAGAAATACATTGTTAAAGGATTCGTAAAATTTTGACTTTTTGTTTTCGCAAAACGGACAATTTGGATCAAAATTTTGTGTGAGGGCGCTTTCCATCGTTACTCGCAAGTTGTCAGTCACCACTTCTTAAAAAGCATTCAAAATTGTAAATAATCATAACCTTGATCCACCCAAGAAATATGAAGGGTCTATTGCAAATAGTTTGGTCGCGGTGTCAATTTTTGTGTTAAAAACCAGTCTCAATCAAAATACATGGTGAAAAAGTTTGTTGACCTATACAGTACATGTATTTTAATTAGACTCGGACACCGAATAAATTTGAGAAACACAAAGAATAGTACTGTAGGAAAACCATTTGAGGTAGAACGTTCAAATTTTTTGTGTGCATCAATTTAATTATTTTCTTTAATTGTAGGGGCTCAAAAACCTATAATATTTGAAAACGACTAAGTATTGTTGAAAAGCGCCCTCGCTTTCAATTTTGACAATAAACGGCCGTTTTTCGAAAACGAATTTTAAGTGCAAATTTAACAAAACCTTGAAAAATGGGTTCCTCGTGATCCTTTACACCAGTGGTGGGCAACCTTTTTACTACCGCGGGCCAAAAAAAAGTTCCAATATTTTTCGCGGGCCGCATCTCCGGGGCGCATCCAAAGTACTAAAAGAGCTCATTTAGACCTATGAAATACTTGGTTTAGCTACAGTCTCTCTCGCATTTTAAAAGGTGCGTCATTCCAAAGTTCCAACAAGAATACTCTGAGAAATGTACCCTTTTTAAACTTTAACCTCAAAAAGTTCAATGTTTCTAATACACACCTAATGCCCTCCTTTACTGCAAAATGTCACTATGAATGTCCCTATGTTTGAACTCCAGAAGGCAAAATTATCACGTCATTTTCAAATTCAAATTTTCCTGGGGTAGTATCAAGGAAAGTTTTCCCTAGTTACTTCTGTTGTAAGTTAATAATTAGCAAGAACATACATTGAAAAACCTCAAGGAAGACCTGGGACATTCTCTTTGCTCAGTGTGGGAAACGAATTTCCTTACTCGTCAAAATATAAAATATATTTCGGTCATAAAAAGTTTATATCAACTATTTGCAAATTATTTGACACGTAGTTACCCCTAAAACATCAGCCACCAGAAATATCGCTACTGTTGGTGTACTCCACTACATCCGATGTTTTCGAAAATACAAGGTTTAGTTAATTTAGAACAGTACTGATTTAGAATGAATATTGTGTATGTTACTATTCTTATTTTTTGATTTATATTCAAACAATTTTGTTCAACTTTAGAAGAATATTAGCAGATTTCTGAGATGAAAAGTGCATTCCGTGCGCAATATGGCTTTTTATTTGGGGATATGCTTTTAAAATATTACGCATTATTTGTTTTCTTTGTGGGCTTGGCGGGCCACACAAATTGAGCTCGCGGGCCGCATGCGGCCCGCGGGCCGTAGGTTGCCCACCACTGCTTTACACCATCAAACATGTTCTTTGACGAAAGACTGGATTTTTTATTCAAATTGCGATCATTTTTATTTTATCGCAATATTGGCTAAAGCAGTTTCGATTTTTTTGTTTGTGTGTAGATTTGTTGTCAGTAACCATCAACTCATCAAACTAAGGTGTGATGCACATGTTCTGAAACTATGACCCTCTATTATAGCCCACCCCTACTTATACAGCTGGGCCATGCTAGTCCCTAACTAACATCTAAATAAGGCCTAATCTAAATACTTACTGAACTGTCATCGTCTTCACACAGATCTAGCTGGGCGTTGATGGCCTGCTCTGCTAAAGATGGGAAATATTTGAAGAAGCGAGGAATGAACTGGGCCGCCAATCTTTTCTCACTACTGCTTGCCTCCACTGCACTCAAAATAGACTTGTATGTGTCTTCATGCTGTTTATGACAAAACAGGAAAACACATGTATTAATAATTGAGTAAAAAAAAAGAAATTGTTATGTTGCCCTCAGCGACCGACCCTTTTCAAAAATTAAAAAAAAAAATATTAGGGTCGGGAAAGCACCCAATTTTGCTCAGATTGGGTGTTTTTTGAAAAAAATATTTTGAAAATAGCGGAAAATGCACCCAAATTTGGTACTTGAGGTGCTTTAAAAAAAAATAATTTAGAAAAAAAAAATTCCGACCGACCAACTCAATTTTTCAGAAATCCCACTTGAGGGCAACACAACAATTAATTTTTTTTGGCCTTATATTTTATTATGGTCATGGGTGGCTTCCTTGCTGTAGGTAGATCTGATCCTGGCTATTTTTTTTTTTGACAAAAGCACTTTGAACTAAAAAGTATTTATTTATTTATTACAATCTTTACCCAGGGTAAGCCCAATTCAGCAAGTGCTGTTTTTACCCGGGCCCTGTATGTCAATATACATAATTAAAATTTAATACAATTAAATGCATATAAAAAGATCATTATTTATAAACATTTATGATTTGCAGAATTTTAAATTTAAATGATAATATACAGTGTGAACATGGTCAATGAATAATCAATATCAACATTTTCAAACTCCTGTTATCACTTAAATAGTTTGGTAAACAAAAAAATATGTTTTATTTGGATTGTCATTAAAATAGTGCTATTTTAAAGAGCTAACTGAAAGAAAACTAATAAGCCATAAATCAACTTTGTCGGGTTTTCAGTTGCGGAGATAAATTAGTTTTTTGACGCGACTTTTGGAGCCAATATACTGTATGTGCATGTGTGCATGACGACTGAACCACCACCCAGGGTCAGTATTTTTAACGAATTGTAAATTCATATTTGTGAGTAAAATTTTAGAATATAGTACAAAAAATAATGCAATTAAATATCCCGAAATGATTTTTGCAAAACCCGCTAAGAAAACTTGTAAATCAGAGCTCAAAGTTGTTGAAATACCTTACGAAAAAATATGTATATGATGCCATCTTTGTTTCCATATAATAGCCTAAGCTTGTGGCCTCCAACTTACGTAAAGGCATGGTCAACCGGCGTAAGAGCAAGTGCAATGCTTATTGGGTGACGATAGACTCTTTTTAATTTCCGAAAAACGTGTGCGCATGTGTAATGTGACGTATCATCTTTGATATCCCATAATATGTTCCGGAAATCATCGGAAGGGCGAAGTATCTAAATTCATTCACAAATTACACCTCGGTCAACTTCGATGTGAGCGGACTTTGCTGACACTGACCGAAGAGGTGAATGATGTCATTATCAATTTGGAGCGAAATTCGGCTGCTGTGACAAGTCAGTTATGGTCACATTTTTTATTGTGGGTATACAAAAAAGGTGGATTTGTTACATTTGCAACGACGTTTTTGACTTTAACTGCTGATAATTTTCTAACCATGTATCACAGGGGACTGGTTTTAGGTTTAATTTATAGGTAATTTAATAATCTTTGAGAATAAAAAGTAATGAATTATGCAAACTATCTCAATTAATTACAATGGCTCATTAAGTGGAATTAGTCAGGGGTGGAAGAGGTTGAGGAGGAGGAGGTTGAGGAGGAGGAGGACTAAAGTATTGATATTTGATGTCCCTAGCATTGGGTTATTTACATCTTGAAAGAGTTTTTTCACTATTTCTGAACTGATAGTGTTACTTACTGATAAAATGATGTCTTAAAATTTGTAATTACTGAAAATATTTAATTAATGAGATAAATTCAAGGCAAATTGTCGAGTACATGTAGGCCTATATAAATACAGCTTAATTTGGTTTATAACAATTTTGTAAATTACTTTAATTTTAAAGACTGTTTTAGTTCTTTTTATACCAGTAAGTTCCACACACTGGTACTTACAGCCTATTCTACACTCATGGCCCAAATTAAACAAACAAAAAACTTTTAATTAAGTTTTTATGGGTTAATTATTATCCTTACGAACCTAAAAAGTCACCCTGTATACATGGATACGGTACATGTTTTTTGTAAAAATTAGGTATTGTTTGCCTAGTTTTAGTATCTTTTGCAAGAAAATGAATCAATTTCAAAGAAAATACCTAAATAACATGCATTTATAATGTGCAACAAGGTAAATGAAAAGAAAAATAGCGTGTTTAAGTATACATTGCAAAATGTTTGTTTTTTGGACACCCTGAGTCCAAAATCATTGAAAGTGAATGGATTATATGTGTTTCAATAATTTTAGCTTTGCAAATTTTATAATTAGTCATAATCCACCTTAAAAACCCAGCATAGATATCATTTTGATTAGCATACTAATTAAAATCTCACTGAACATGACATGTATTTTGAGCCACCCTGTATGTACATATGCAACGTAGCTAATTAATGAATGTTATATGACTGGATGGGTAATTTACATAAGTACACTAACCACTGGTTGGAATATGAAAATACCATTCCATATTCACTGGTGGGGCTCATAACGAGATTTAGATTTTCGACCTATTTTTGCATGTTACACCCTGTATAACATATGGGCCACCCTGCATATGTTTACCGTAACCATCATTTTTGCATTGCTTACACTATATCCTTTAAGAATATATATACTTTTATATGGTTCCAGTATAAACTTTTTTGAGTTATTAAGTCATAACTAGAAAATGATACAGTTTTCCTCATTTTGGCACGTGTAACACAAATGTACCCCACAATAAAAAACATGATCTTATCCCCCGTAACTGTATCAAAGTATAGCAATAAATCTTTAAAAAGAAGTAAATTTTAAATTCCTCAAAGTACATTTACTACTTGAAAACCTTCAAAACGGGACTGAAATTCTTACTTTTACCGCAATCAATGGTGCAATCAATGTATGCGATTCGCCACCACAGCGGAGAAAATCAAAGATGGCGCCGACTGCACAACACATGGGGCAAAAACTGGGGAGAGTATAGCGCCAGCATCGGCGATGCTTGTTTACGGAACTAACTTAAATTTATCAGTAACATTTGCTGATAACACATTATTTTAAGGGGGGAAGTGCCCTCATTTTGGAGTCCAATTTTCTTTTGCACAAGTATATCAATACTATTACTAGAACTTTAAATAAATATGGGCATGTTATACATCAATGTATTCAGCATGAACCAAGGTTTCATAATACAAAAGAATTAACAGTATCTTGGTCTCCATATGCAAATGAGCTGAGGTCAAAGGTCAAATATCCAAAAATTGGGTAAATGCATTTATGAAAACTTTGCTCCTATAGTTAAATACTATATGGGTTGTTTTGGTATTTTTTATGTTTATAAGTTTATTTAAGGACTGAAGTCCTGCAACCTAATGAAGAGTTTTTAATTATTTTCTGTTCGTGGTTGCCATGGCAAGCGATTATTAAAAAATCATATTTTTTCTTGCTAGATGGATACAAAATTTAGAATATCAAAAAAACTAAAAGGAAAATAAAACTTTTGGCTCCATTAGGTTGCAGAGCATTAAAAACTCTACATAATTGCCAAGTTTCATGTTCCTAGCATATTGGGAACCTATAAAGTTTTTGGAGCAACATTTTGTAAGACACAAAAAACACATATTGAGATATAAGCCGTTAAAGATAATGAACAGTTGAGGGCGCTTTTTCAGCAAGAACAATGACCGGTATCGAAGTTGTACTGTTATATTTAAATAAAAGATTAATTATCATTATTATTTTTACAAGTTTTAAAATATCTTATCGAAGCAATGATTCACTTTTTGTATGTCGGTAATTATCCAACCAGTTTTAGCAAGCAAGTATATGTACCTTGACCTGTAAATGCATTTTTATCAAATTTCATTAAATATAGCCATTTGAATTAATTTTAGATGTAAAAGTATAGGAAATGCTACTTTTCGCAGCATTTTTTGCATGATCTCTTTGACTTTGTTTGGCTATAACTTG
>JXSR01S000447.1:271237-282239 GCA_000969725.1 Ophiothrix spiculata | reverse complement strand
TGTCTATCCTGCATCTTATTGCCTGACGCTCAGAAGATTACACTCAATAATCCCTAGGATATAGCCTAGCTAGTGAGATGTTTTCATGATTCAATTAATTTTACAAGATCTTCCTTAAAAATTGTGTGCATGGTGTGAAAATAGGAAACTGGATATGTCAGGATGCAAGACAATTAAGTCTAATAATGACAAAATAATGTGAAAAAATATCCCTAATTTGCCATTTTATTTTAATCTAATCTTTGTACATGACTAAAACCACTTCTGAAGACAAATGACACCTCATCAAACTTCACCCAGTTTCCAGAAGTTAAAGCAATACTATAAGATTTCCATCAAAAATGGTTTTATATTAAAAATAGCTTAAAATGAAGGAATGTGACTATCTAAAAGCGTTTTCAAATGTATTTTGTCAAAAAAACGTTTTGCCACCGACAAAGGGATAAAAAGCACGTGCATGCTTTCCTATACTAATACATGTGGAATTAAATTTGGGATACCTAATTTAATTCAACAAATGGGCATAAGAGAAAAAGTAAGCATATTTAAGCCAAACCATTTGGAGGGTATTATTATCTACCCAAAACAAACCCATTAAGCTAAAAAAAAAATCAAAAGTGATGGGTGATAGGGGGCGCTTCATTTTGAACACTTTATAGTATTGCTTTAAGTTAGGGTCAGTTTATACTCCTTATATGCTCCCAAATATTTGGTGCAACAAGTCTTTGTTACTTTATCAGTTTATAATCTGATATATAATTCGAATGTATTTTCTATTAATAATGAAGGCTTGGTGATTAAAAATCAATACACACACTTGTACTTAATTTCATGTCAAATGTTTGGTGATTTACAACACCAAGCATCCATTACAGGGGATTTGCTGATTTTGAGGAGGCTGAGTGGTAAAAATAATTAATATATGTACAGTGTTCACTGAACATTCACTTTTATATTGCTACTTTTTCCTGGCCAAGTAAAGCACAACAGTAAGATAAGAGATTTCATACATCTCAAGCTTGTTAGCATTTGTGAAGCCTAACTTTGAAACAATGAATTCCTCAGTTTATCAGAAGCAAAAAAAAAATAATAAAAAACAATGTACCTTTAATTTTGTGATGCATTATGATGATCAGTCAACGTGGGATTCCCCGAGAGAGGCTCTGCCGGTTACTAATACACTCAACAGATTTACAAAGGATACTCTAGCCTTGAAAACTGTTCCATGTATAAGTCTGCCATTCATCATGATAACCAGACAATGTGGGATCCTCTATAATAGAGGCACAATGAGGAACATTTTTTTCACAATACTATTTTAAGATTCTAAAATTCTGATATACAAGTGTGCAATTTCCCAGTGCCTGTCATGTGTTGTCTTTTTATAAATGTGGAATAGGATTTAACAAATTATTATGGCATCTGATTAAAAAGGTATCCAGGTTTAATTTAATCATCAAGTAGATTTGTTGGTACGATTTGAAACTACTTACTTCTCTAGGTCGGTAAACATGAGCATGCCTCTAGGAAAAGAATAAATTCTGTTCATTGATTTGTTGGTGTTGTGATTGTGATAAAAAGAGCATGTTTAAGAACAAAACATGATGCGCTTTTAATCGGAATTTTAAAGCATCATGTAGTGACAAGAACCTAAACCTTAAAGGGCCATTGGACAAATTCAGCAGCATCTCTAAACTTTTCCCTAAGCATTTTGAAATTCTTGCATCATTTGAAGTATTAGCGGTAATAATGACAGCATGCAAAGTTTCATTATCAAATTCAAACCCTAAAATTTTGATATTCTTTTATTTTTAATTCTTTTGATTTATCTGCAATCTATGATATGAAATGAAAGGAATGTTTTACATTTGTACAATCAAATCTTTGGCTCTTTCTTGATCTATAGCATCAATAAATACATTTAGAGAATAGCCTCATACCAAATATCAACAAACAAAATAAAATTCAAAACTTTGATCAAAATTTTCCTGATATTTGGTAATTGACTGTTATCTTTTAACATATGAAGTCTAAATCATCCACAAATAAAATTTCAATTTTGTTCAATTCCCCTTTAAGGGATATTTTCAATGAATTGACATGTCTGATGTATACCTGTTTGTAACATCTTCACGCTGCAATACTACCTAACAAGTATTCATTATTCAATATACAGGGTGAGTCAAAATAAAGTGTAATCTAATCAGTGATCTTATATAACCAGTTCCTTTTATTCTTTTGCAAAATTGTTCCTGTATGAGATGTCATATTTCATTAGCTTTCATAGAAAATTTATTGTGTTGAAATCAGACAAAGCATAGTCATTTGAGTGGAGGTACCCAATTTGAACAGCGAAGAAACTAAGCTATTTAGTTAACGTGCGTACTGGTAACGAAAGGCTGTTGTCTCTTTCAATTGTTAAGATAGGAACGCCTATGGAAATAAAATAACAGGAAAACAATAGCATAGCCTGCTGAATGTGGACTGTGAAATATCAGGTAGTGGGTTGTTGACTCTTAAGGTAATTTTCAGATCTCTCAAAAAAACTCTTCTAATTCGGTTGTTGTTTTCTTGAATCATCTGGATCAGGATCTTCAAGAGCCTTCCGTGTTTCTGTTATGAAGATTTACGTCGCCTTTAGCTTATAAACAATATTTTAAATAGCTTGAGGTGATGGGACCTGCATCCGTAAACTACTTACAAAACAGACGGCGGTCTTCAACCGGACTATGATGATACTTAATTGCAACAAAATGCCAGTTTTGTTCGATACATTGTTGCGCCATTATCTCCTGGCATTGGTTGTCAAGATTGTGCACTGATATCTGAAATGACCATCAGTACTTTGATCTAAATCATTACATCTTCTTCAGTATCTCTGCACAATGGGGGGCATTTTTTTTGAATACTACGTTAAGTTCATCAATGTACAATCAATAAGATATTACTCACTGCTGTACAGTAAAGAGTTCATGTTGAAGCAAATTTGTCTGACATTAGAATTGGGTACCTTTACTTAAACGGCTGTAACTTTTGAATGCATTGGTTAATTTCACTAAACTAAAATTCTCATAAAAGCGGATTAAATTTATCATTTATCAAGTATAATTAAAGTTCATAAACATAAACAGATTTCCTGTAAAAAATTCCTCCGTTGATTACACTTTAATTGGACTCATCCTGTATATCAGCTTTCTTTATAACAAATAAAATTTCTTTGTAACAAATAAAATGAAATAAATGTGTTAACTGATGCTATATTTTTGTGATGTCTGTCTGAAACGAGGGGTTTGATACAGTATGTAGGAACAGCTCGACAGCTCACTAATCTGACAGTTCGCTAGTCAAATTGTAATTTAGGCTTGTCAGTCTGAAATTTTAAAAAGGCTTCCTAGTCCGAATTTCAAAAACAGCTCACAAGTCAGAATTTTGAAAACAGCTCACTATTTTAGTTAGACTGGCGACAAGTTTTTAAAATTAAGATAGTGAGCATTAAAAGTCGGACTGACGAGCCTATTTTCATATTCAGACTAGTGAACCTTCGGACTATCAAGCTGTTTTCAAGGATATTTTCCCCATTGAATAACGTAGTAGTACTAGATAGCTGTCGCGCTAGCCTATTTTCATATTTAGACTAGTGAACCTTCGGACTATCAAGCTTTTTTTCAAACTAGCAAGCCGTTTTCAAGGATATTTTCCCCATTGAATAACGTATTAGTACTAGATAGCTGTCGCGCTAGCGAGCCATCAGATTGGTGAGTGGACCCTGGCATTTAACATCTTTGTACATTTATGCAATAAGTATTTATGAATCAACATTCAATCAGATTTCTTGATAAGAGAGATGCAAACAGTGTTCATCAATATAAAGTCAAACCCTTGCCATTTTATTGCAGATTCAAAAAGATCATATTTTCAACTTTAAAGTGATACTTGTTTCAAGTTCATTTGACACCCAGAAACAGATTTATGATTCTTTTGAAAGATGGCATATCAGAATACATAGAACTAAGAAAACATACGAAAAAGTTGTCAGTTAAATGTAATATAGAAAAGTTTTGGAGCTGAGCTTAAGAAAGATGTGAACATTTCCAATCCATAAAATCTCATTTTCACCATAGCCACCTTTTTACCCTTTATCTTAAAATCAACATACTGACTTACTTCAAGGGAGGTTTGTGGTGATCTATCCTACATGGGATTGTCATTTCCATTTATATGGATTATTGGAGCAATACTCCATGATGTTGCATACCCAACTTTAATCCCCATATTGGCCACGTTGATTGATCTGACTTCAAACATTGCATACACATTGATTCAAACATCCTGCTATGCATGAATCCTCTTGAGGATGCATATTTATCAGATACAGCTATATTGATAAATATAAAACAATTTTTACCTATTATTACATCCTGCTGATCAACAAATATACATTTCCTTAAAAAGGGGGAAATGTCAGAAACTTTTCTCTATTTGCACTTAACCCTCATATTCCGAAGCAACCTCCTTTGATTTTTTAAACAGCTTTTTTTGCGGAATAGACTTCGCAAAAGCTTTAATTTAATTGTTATAACATCCTTTACGCACCACGTATGTGGGGTGAGATTAAAGGGTGTCGTTTGAGTATGGGAGGACGTCAAAGGTTATGGTAGGGGGGGAGGGGGTAAAATCCAATGATTCTCTATTTGTCCATTTCTTGAATATTTAAGCAGATATTTGCTTCAAACTTGCTATGTAGTTAAGATAAGAATCAACATTTCCTTACGTATTCAGCAAAAAATTAGTAAGGGCGGGCTGTCTATCTACCAAGAATAAACCCCAAAAGCTAAAAAAAGCTAAGTCATGGGTGACAGGGGTGCTTCATTTTAACAATTTATTGTAGTGCTTTAACATAGAATTACTCATCAATGCTACATTTCCAATTAAAATTCCGATATTGACCATGTTGATTGATCTGACTTCAAACATTGCATACGCCTAAATTTAATCATCCTGTGTATGCCTTAGAATTTCTAGTGAGACTTCCTTCTACTATCAGATACAGCAATGGGTAAACATCCGAACGCTGTGATTCCATAACAGAGGCACTGTCAGAAACGTCTTTTACCAATACTTAAAACTATTCTTACATACGTCATGTTGTGTCAACAAAACCAAGATAAACAATGAGTACTAAATTCAATGAATATCCAGTGTCTGATATATGAGACTGTCCATCCCAAACCAGCTGTAAATGCAACCTCTTGTCATTTTCACTTTTTCACATTTTTGCACATGTTATAAAGATTAAAATGACACCTCAATGAACTTTATTTGTTTTCTAGAAGTCATGTTATAGTCCGTCAAAAGTTGTCATGGCGAATAATGTTGAACTGAGATATACTTGTTCAAAGATCAGTAAGCCCTATATTTTCTGTTGCTTGTCCTCAAAATATACAGATATATTTCATATTTCTGATCATTTTCTTGAAATGAAACTTCTGATCATTAAGCAAATTATATTTTGATTAAATATGGATTCCTTAACCTGCAAAACATGGGTGTAGACAACTAAATGATAAGTCTGTGACAAATAATTAACAAATTTGAACCATTTAGATGATTTTTGATGTCTATTTTGGCAGCCATCTTGCTTTTATTATGCAAATTGTATTTGGATTAAAGTGGATTCCTTGACCCCTAAGAAATAGGTGTAGACAACAAAATCACAAATCTGTGACAAATAATAAATAAAATTACAGCCATTTTACAAGAATTTTGTACCCATTTTGGCAGCCATCTTGGTTTTCAGGGTTATCTGATCATTAAACAAATTATATTTTGATTAAAATGGATTCCTTGAACCTCAAAACATGGGTGTAGACACCAAAATTACAACTAAAATAAATAATAAATGAATTTGAGCCATTTTAAGGATTTTGGCGGCCATTTTGGAAAAAAAAACCCACTTTCCCCGAGGCCAGAATTCTAGGGCCTTTTTTCTGGCTATCATGATGCCAAATGCTACTCAAATCAATTGAAAAACCTTTTGTTGCAATTTGGGGGGTCAAACCATAGAATAGATTCCCCTGACTACTTTGCTGGTGTTTTGATATAAGCACACGAATTGCAAATCTGTCAAAAAAATCAATTTCGGCAAATTACGACCTTGACATGTTTTTTAACCTGCAGCGCAAAATGAAGTTTGCTGCATTTATGGATCGTTTGAGATGGACAGTCAAATATATGTTATGAGTATTTACTATTCAACAAATATCAGAATTCTTGATAAGAGTAACTTAATGCAAAATCAATGTGCATCAATATGCAAGATTCAGCAATGCCAAGGCCAAGAGACTGGCATCTCTGCTATATGTTATATTTCTTGCATAGATTTGTTGAAGCAAAACACTAAACTAACATCTTCAGATTAATTTTACATTATCACAAGTATTTATTTGTTCAGTGTTGTACCTATCAGATTTCTTGATAAGAGTAACGGATGCAAATCAAAGCACATCAGTGTGGAAAGTTAATGACTCCAAGACCAAAAGACTGGAGTTTCTGCTATATTAGATTGTCACTTTTGGTTTAGCTATGTTGTCCACCAAAAATTACTTCATGATGCTGAATAGGCAACTTCTGTTGATTGCTATGATTTCAAACATTGCATACATATCAATTCAAACATCCTGTGCATGTCTGAAACTAGCAAGGCATATTTATCAGATACAACTATGGTAAACATGATGCTTATTTTTCCTATATTTACAAACATCTTGATGAACAGCAAATAGCCGTTTCCATAACAGAGGTACTGTAGTGTAAAAACTTCTTTTAACCAACAGTTAAAGCTATTCTATAATGCTGCTTTTATACTTTTTGTCGCTTTGCATCTTTGCAGCTTTGTCGCTTGGTTCATTTCACCCTTTTGTAGCTTTGCAGTTTTGTCGCTTTGCAGATTTGTCGCTTCATGTCGCTCTGAAAGTTGAATTCATATCAACTTGGAAAATCTTGTTGTGCGACAAAATTTTGCCGATATCGATTATCTCAGCGACATATAGCTTTACCGCTACGACAACCGGAAGCAGCAAATTTTTGCAAAAAAATACATGTCATGCTACAACACTACGGGAGTATGGAAGCAGCATTAGATATGTCATGTGGTGTTAACAAACCAAGATGAACTATTACAATTCAATGAAATAACATGTCTGATATGTGTACTCATATGTAACATCTTCATACTGTAATTTTACCTAACAAATATTATTTAACACATATCAGATTTCTTGTCAAGAGTAACTTGATATAAACTTACAGGCATCAATATATGAAATAGATGATGCCAAGGCCAAAAGATATGGTGTCTATGCTGTGTGGATTTTTAATATGGATTCCTTTGAGCTTTCTTGGGGTCCAGCTGCAGCTCACTAGTCCGTAGGCTTGCTAGTCTGAAGACTCGATAGTCTAACATGTTATTCAATTGGGAAAAATGTTACCTTAAAAAAGGCTTGCTAGTCCAAAAAAAGAGCTAGCTAGTCCAAAAAGCACCTCAGTCCGAATATTTATACAGACTCGCCAGTCCAATATTAGAAAAAATGTTTGAATTTTGAATACAGCTCACTAGTCCCTATTTTTAAAAGCAGTGCACTAGAATGAAATAAATAAAAGTGCTTGGCATTCTGATTTTAAAAAGGCTCAATAGTCCTATAACTTTACCATATTTTTTCTTCTGTTGTACATGATTCTGTATGTGTAGTTGTAAGAATTTGTATTTGCCTGAATTGTATAGTTTTAAGGTTTTGTTACTGTACAGTACAGTGCTCAGCGGCTTCTTTGTAATGAGTGCTCAAAAATCTCTCATTATTATTATTATCATTTAAAAAGAGCTTGCAAGTCCGAATTTTGACAAAAGTCATAGAAATATGCACAGAATTTTTTTTCTATTAGGACTAGTGAGCTTTTATTAAAATGCAGACTAGGGTTCCTTTTTTGGTAAGTCAAACTAGCGATCCTTTTTTTTTTAAATTCAGATTGGCGAGCCCTTTTTGAAAATCAGACAAGTGAGCTGATTTTGAAATTCAGACTAGCAAGTCTTTTGTTAACTTTGTTCTCGCAAGCACTAAATTACAATTCCGACTTAGCAAGCTGTGGCACTACGATCTGTCAGACTAGCAAGCTTTCGGTCTGTGAGCTGTTGTAGTAGTGAGTTGTCCCCACTTTCTTCATGTTGCTGCATTGATAAATTAAATTCCTATATTGATATTGACCAAGTTGATTGATTGCACCTCAAACATTGCATAATGCATAAATTCTTCAGCATGGCATATTTATCAAATAGGACTAATGGAAAACATGATCCAAACACCTTCCAACTGAGTTGACTATAATATTGCAAGGGGTAGCCGCCTAAGTTTTCCAACATACGTATTACTCAACTGATTTTTTGGTCTAAAATAGAGTCTGAAGAACTGAATTTTTTCAAAATTGAGATCTTATGAATTACTTTCTCCCCATAAAAATAACACTTTCAGACCTGAAAATTGAAAAAAAAGGTTAAAAACACATTCTTGGGCCACTCTCTTTAATATGGGTATGTAGAACTGAGATAATCTTTAAATGGGCATCTTGGGGAGCAGAAGAGGAAGCTTGAAAAGGGGGTCTTAGAGATGGCACATACCTCAACCTTCCATCAATGCAAGTAATCCCCTGGATGATAGTGATAGATGGAATTATCATAATATTTAAAGAAGGTTCATATACAGTAGCCACTTTCATAAGTCAACTTTTGCAGCGTACTTGTTAAAAGAACCTATATCGCATAAACAAGCAAACCATTTTAGCTTCCTTCATTTCCTCCTTCTTTTCATTCATTTTTTTCTGTGTAAAATACTTGGTTTTGGTGTATTTAGTTAATAGGGCAATCTACACGGAGTGCTGATCCAGATGCAAACGCATCTCGGAGATGCGCATCTCTGTAGACCACTTGCACGTACGCGTACACTGAGTGTTGTGTAGCAGATCCGGATCTGACGCCCGTGTAACCACAGTCTTGCTGCAAAGCGGTTTACGGAGATGCGTTTCATCTGGATTTGCACTCCCGTGTAGAGCGCCCCATTGTCATACCCTCCCTGGTGACTTGTGAGTTGAATAATTAATCCATCAAACCTGGGTTGTTGCTTTAGTTTTTATTATGCTGTTTGTATTTATAAGGTAACTTAATGGCAAAGAGGAACAACATTTGTTACTGAAAAGTGAACTTGTTAATGTACTACTTATTAGTGTAACACCATTAGATATTTTTGAATGTGTCATTCTTGTGCATCGTATTCCAAGAAAAATAATACAATTCTTCATAGACAGGTCAAGAACGTAAGAAATAGTGGAAAGGCGACACACAAATAAAATATGACGCTTTAGCTTAGTTGGGGCGATGTACTATACCCCAGATTCAAATCTCCTGCATTGGCTTAATATTATCTATCATGAAAAATGGGATGTGACAGGCTCATATTGCCATGTTAGGGTTAATCCGATACAGAAGATACTCTTATAGTATCTCATCAGAACTGTGAGGTTAACACTACAGAACCTTTATGTGGCCACACATCTCAATATGAAGATAGTCAGTGATATAGGTGGGTGTAAAAGCAATCAATATTTTTTATCCAATATGGGCCAAATCATAGTCGGCCTCCAAACAAAATTTTCCCTACCAAACATTTGGTTGTGACGTCAAAATGACGAGTGACTCCAAACAAAATAACTTCAACACCGAGTTGAGACCAAATAAAATTTCGCGCTAGATTGCACATGTTATTGAATTACCATATACATTGGACCAAATATTTGTTACCCGTTCATACTTTAAATTCGATGGCAAACATATGCCATATTAGTGTTTACATTTTCAAAGCCTATGGTTAATTCCAAAAGCCTCAAGTTTTGCCCTTGCTCTTGCTGTTATTGAAAATTATGGCAGATCAAACAAGATGATCTTACAGTTTTGTGATGAAAAGGATTTTGCAATGTTCCACAGATGTTAGCGAAATCGATCTGAGTAATGCCTTCATAAGGGATCACAAGATCTATAAATATCCTTTTTGTCATAGCATGATTGTCAAGTTTCATGAAGATTTAAACAATTGTTGTCATCACAAAATTAAAAGGTGTTAAAAAAGGAAGGGAAAAACAGTGCAAACAAAATTTGCAATAGTCTAGTGATGGAATTTAGTCTGCAAGAATTTTTGCAACAATCACAAAAAACAACAAAATCATTTCCTGATCAGCTACCTGACGGGATTGAAGCTGGAGTGTTAAGCCTGGTCCAGACTCCACTATCGTATAGAATATTTTGCTTAGAACATTCAATGCTGACGACAAAATGACATAGGTCATCGAATAAAACACACAGTTTAATTCGATGACCTACGTCATTTTGTCGTCAGCATAGAATATTCTAAGCAAAATATTCTATACGATAGTGGAGTCTGGACCGGGCCTTAAGGCTGCGATCACATAGAAGTATACGGTATTCGCTATACGCTATTCGATATATTTTGTACAGGCTCGGCGAGCTATACGTTTTTTCGAATAGTGCCTTCGTATGTGACCCAGTAACATCAAATACATGTGTTCGATTGAATCTATATGCATGCCCAGGTGAAATCGTGCACCGTATACCGGAATAGTATAGTTCTATGTGATCGCAGCCTAATACATACTTCTTTTTCAGCTACCAAATGTTTGATGCTACACATCTTTGTTATCAAATTAATTCCAATGCATTATCTAATCAATAATGGAGGCTTGGTATTGTAAACCATCAACTGCTTGGCATCACATACAATACGCCAGGACAGTAGTGACGTCATAATTTATGTAAATCACCCAACACGTGCGTTTTGGACCCAAACAAATGATCATGTCCACTAATCATACATACAGTATTAACACAATAGGCACACGTAAACATACAATTCAGACTGATTTTTCTCGGTTGGAAGACGAAAAT
>JXSR01S000447.1:257133-267496 GCA_000969725.1 Ophiothrix spiculata | reverse complement strand
AAATAATTGTGAAATTAGTTTAACGGGTTTAAATTTAAAGGGGCTAATGTCTTGGATGCATATCATCCTGGGTTAACATGCTTCATCCGATGACCACAAATCGGACCAGATTGAAATTTGTGCTCCATTTTTAAAATGCTGTATCTCCGGACAGGAATATCCGAATTGGATAAAACAAAGGACATAATGAAGGGGAGAAGCTTTATTTTAATATTGTTGATGATTTGATGAGAAAAATGGCCTGCTTATATTTTTAAATATTTTTGTTTTCAAATCTTGCGTTTTTATTGGCACACCCTGTAGTTTGTCTGAAAGCTAAAGAGTGGCTTGAAAATTAATGCAGAATGCGAATTTTAATTTTTATTAAAATAAAAAAATCCTGCATTACATTTTTCCAGATCACCAGAATTTATAATCACACGCGGCAGGTTTGAGACAACCTTAATCAATATTTTTGATTCTTTTAAATGGCAGATGTAATGGATATCGGTTACTCTTCTATAAAATCTGGATTTAAAATTCACTTTCTGTAAGTAAACACACTAAAAGTAAAAATATCAGCCACATACCCCTTCCAAAAATATATTCTACCTAGCAATATCAAGCAGCACAGAAACCAAAGTAAAAAAGCATATATATGAACAAGAAAATTATTGCATTCTATATAGATTTCTTTATCTCCCATTGGGACAAAAATTACAGTACACACAATATGCTCAAGTGTCATTGATGCTGCTATAGGAGTCACTGATGTAGATGCAAATAGGAGATATGATTTCTCTTAAGAGCTATCAAAACTGAGAGATAATGGTGTTTGATGGAAAGAGGACATAGTCGTGGAAAAAAATGATTTGAAAATGTATTTTCAAAGAATCTTTTTTTGTAAGATTTTTGTTTTTTATTAAGATGGTGGAAATTTAGGTTCAAATTATCAACTTTGTTGCATTAATACAATACCTCACTTTGTATTTCATGAGAATAAATTCAATGATCATTTGTGAGAAACCCCTCACCAGAATTTTGGTTGCTTTGGATTTCCTAATTCTCAAGCTAAGTTAGACACAAATCGGTATAGGTTCATTCCTCTTACAAATACTTTGCAGCTACATTTGTGAAACAAGTTCAGAATTGTCAATTGGAATTTTAATTTTTCCTAAATTCAAAATATCTTGAAAGAATCTAATGTCTTCATATGCAACTTTAAAAATATATGACCAACAACATAGCTTTTGACTGTCAAAAACCAATGATTTCTAAAACTTCTTAGACTGACATTTTCAAGTAACTCTTTGGGAAGGCTTACTGAAAATGCAAGTGGTAAATTTGAATATATTGCTTTTAGAACAAATCACTAAAGGAATGGTTTCTTATTGATTGCTCTTACCTTTGGAATCCAAGCTGCCTCCATAGACTCTCTGTTCCATTACCTGAGAAAAAACAAGAAATAAAAGTGCTATAGTAAATCAATGATGAAAAAATATTTACAGGGATTCTAAATGTGGCTGCCTGCACAGAAATTCTTTTCTTGTCCTAACACATGTTCGTGTGTAACTACTATTCCTGGAACATTGACCAATGCTAATAACTTTCCATAATATATGTGACCCGTCATATCGAAAGGTACCTTAAGGTCGGCAAAATTAAAATTGATTTTTTGATCTCATCTGAAAGATTATATTTTAAGCTTTAAAATGACACATTGCTTTTGGTTATTGGATGTTCGATTACAAAGTTACATCCAAATTGGTAAAAGGTATCGGGCTGATTCCGAAAACTAAAGTTCTGAGAAAATCAAAGTTTAAAGTTTCTGTACTGGTTAAACGTGAATGGAGAAAGGATTTTTATCTCGGTTTGTAAAACATTTGTCTTATATTTTGGATGTTGGAACCTGATTAATACGACAGAATACACTTCAAAGGTAACGTTTCTGATGAAATTAGAAATTCGACCTTGGACGTGATGTTTGACTATGCTCAGCTTCAATGGCCTGTATCTCGTAATTAACTATGCCGGTATTAAGGTACCTTTCGATATGACGGGTCACATATCTTGTTATGACTAACCCATCTAGTCTGAACCCCAAAGTGAAATTCCCTCTTTGTACAACATTCCTAGAACACATTGATGAGCATCTCACATCCAGACATAAAGGTGTTGTCTAGACCCGCAATTCAATTTCATAAATGGACATAATGGTGCCTGTATAGATTGCATCAGGATTGAATGTACACATTTCAATAACAAGCAGCACTTTAGGGCATCAAATGCTTGCACAATTCAAAGACAGCGAGACCTCTACTATGCAAAAAAGTTGTCTATGAATTCCAAGTTCAAGTAGTGTTATTTTTCCAAGTTCCAAGGTTACATTTTGAATGATTCATGTTACTGAAAACGTAATTGATTTTGAAACAAACACATTTATGCAGTTGTCTATACCATTGCAATTATTTAAAATTGCAAAATTAAATCCTCAAACTTTTGCTGGAGGACATTCCTGTCAGTCCTAATGATGCGTTCAGAGTCCAGCGATTTCATCACTGCAACATCATTTGATAAGATATGTTGAAATTTTAAAGTGCACTTTTTATAGTGCGTGTAAACATTGCATATAGAGCAATACTGCAGTGATGAAGTGGCTAGACTCTGAATGCACCATAATACAACATAAACTTAAATGCCCTTTGTGTAGTCAATATATGACGCTGATTTTACTGTAGCATATATTCCTGGAGCATTAACCAATAACAATAAATTTCTATTACCAGCCCACCTAGTCTGAACCCCAAAGTGAAATTCCCTGCTGTACAACATTCCTAGAACACATTGATGAGCATCTCGCATCCAGACATAAAGGTGTTGTCTATACCCGCAATTCAATTTCATAAATGGACATAATAGTGCCTGTATAGATTGCATCAGGATTGAATGTACACATTTCAATAACAAGCACCACTGTAGGGCATCAAATGCTTGCGCAATTCAAAGCCAGCAAGATCTCTACAATGCTAAAAGTTGTCTATGAATTCCAAGTTCATAGAAGTGCAAGTAGTGTTATTTTTCCAAGTCCAAGGTTACTTTTTTAATGATTTATGTTACTGAAAATGTAATTGAATTTGAAACAAACACATTGATGCAGTTGTCTAAATCATTACAATTCTTTGAAATTGCAAAATTAAATCCTCATACTTATGCAGGAGGACACTCCTGTCATAAGATACCTGTGAAATTAAATATGTTTAGAGCATATAATTGATAACACAGTCCTAGTGATGCTTTCAGAGTCTAGTGATTTCATCACTGCAACATCACTCAATAAGCAATGGTGAAATTTTACAGCGAAACATTGCGCATAGAACGATGCTGCAATGATGAAGTGGCTAGACTCTGAATGCACCATAATACAACATAAACTTAAATGCCCTTTGTGTAGTCAATATATGACGCTGATTTTACTGTAGCATATATTCCTGGAGCATTGACCAATAACAATACCTTTCCATTAGCAGCCCACCTAGTCTGAACCCCAAAGTGAAATTCCCTCCTGTACAACATTCCTAGAACACATTGATTCGCATCTCGCATCCAGACATAAAGGTGTTGTCTATACCCGCAATTCAATTTCATAAATGGACATAATGGTGCCTGCATAGATTGCATCAGGATTGAATGTACACATTTCAATAACAAGCACCACTGTAGGGCATCAAATGCTTGTGTAATTCAAAGCCAGCAAGATCTCTACAATGCTAAAAGTTGTCTATGAATTCCAAGTTCATAGAAGTGCAAGTAGTGTTATTTTTCCAAGTCCAAGGTTACTTTTTTAATGATTTATGTTACTGAAAATGTAATTGAATTTGAAACAAACACATTGATGCAGTTGTCTAAATCATTACAATTCTTCGAAATTGCAAAATTAAATCCTCATACTTATGCAGGAGGACACTCCTGTCATAAGATACCTGTGAAATTAAATATGTTTAGAGCATATAATTGATAACACAGTCCTAGTGATGCTTTCAGAGTCTAGTGATTTCATCACTGCAACATCACTCAATAAGCAATGGTGAAATTTTACAGCGAAACATTGCGCATAGAACGAGGCTGCAATGATGAAGTGGCTAGACTCTGAATGCACCATAACACAACATAACTTAGATGACCTTTGTGTAGTCCATATATGATGCTGATTTTACTGTAGCAAGCATTCCTGGAGCATTGACCAATAACAATACCTTTCCATTAGCAGCCCACCTAGTCTGAACCCCAAAGTGAAATTCCCTCCTGTACAACATTCCTAGAACACATTGATGAGCATCTTGCATCCAGACATAAAGGTGTTGTCTTTACCCACAATTCAATTTCATAAATGGACATAATGATGCCTGTATAGATTGCATCAGGATTGAATGTACACATTTCAATAACAAGCGTCACTGTAGGGCATCAAATGCTTGCGCAATTCAAAGATAGCAAGATCTCTACTATGTTCGAGTCAAAGTTTTATGTGAACTCAAATTATTTGTAAGTCCATAATTTGGGGCTGAAGTACTTTGGATAACAAAATTTAAATAAAATGCAAAATTCTGGCAACAAAGTTTCAAAATTAATGTTTCAGTGGCAAACTGAATGAATAAATATGGGGCCTATGGGTGAGAGAAGACATATGGAATCAGAAGGTGACATCAGAAAAGTAAACTTGTCTTTGGAGCCTTTCGTGTTATTTCCAAAGTGGAAATCTCCCTCCCCCAGATTCTAACCATAATAGATGCCTAATAATGGGTAGCCTCACAACAAACTTTGCAGCTGACAGACATTTCTAAATATACACACAATGTGTCAAGAATGCAAACAGCTTCGGTAAGAAAATAATCACATTTTGCCAGCGATTATGTTTCATAATTTGAAAGAGGTACCACACAAATGCTGTCAGTTGCTTATTTTTAAAACTGACACATGGATGAACAAAATAAGTTATTCCCACCAGGTTGTGGGTAAAATCATCATTGTTTTGACAGAGTGACCATTGTATGTATCTTTGAATTAAATTACTTTTATCATGTAGCTCAACCTTTTTCGAGTGAAACTTACTGAAACTTATTTAAGATGCATTAAGTCCTATGCACCCTAGTGATATCACCTTTGTGCCTGTTTCAAACATTATCTCAAACGCACACCATGGATTTTTTACCATCAGGATTGAGCATTAAAACAATTTTTGATCAAAATCTAGAGGAAATAATGATTGGGTAATATGCAAGGCAGTACACAAATGATCTCAAGCATACCTACCTTTTACCCTTTGTTAAAATTGCATACTATAGGCTGTGCAATGAGTCTTCATTATTTTAGTGGGCGGTCTATTAATATGTTCTCTCTTATTTTAGTGGGCAGTCTATTAATACCCTATTCACTCGTCTAATTCAACTATTTTCCATCAGACAATCTCCTTAAATTAACAAAATCCCCATTTCCAAAAGTTCAACAAATAGTCATACTCTACGACCGACACTTCATTTAAATTATTTTAACAATTTTTGGCACGTTAGTATGAAAGCGCTCAACTGTAACGTGATCTAAATTCAGAAAATGAGAAGTTGAATTGGACGAGTGGATACGGTATGTTCTCTCTTGGAAGTCCTAAAGAAACCAGAGCCACATTTAAGGGGTGTAAGCACCTCACTCAATGTTACATTTTTGCAAATTGATTTTGTACCATAACTTTTTAACAAAGTGCTTAAAGTTAATAAAAGTATACATTTCCAGAAAGGAATTTTCACAAGGAACATGATGGTGATGTTGATTTTTGACCAAAAATCACATTTTTTGAGAAAATCACACAAAAAACATTTTTTGGCCATTTGGGCTTTCAACCAAGGTAAAAATAACATTTTAAAAAAAAAATGACCTAGGAATGGGAATTTTAATTTTAAACACCCACTCGCATGTTGCGTCTTTTTTACATTTTAGGATTTTTTCTCAAAAGATATGATTTTTGGTCAAAAATCACCATCATGTTCCTTGTGAAAATTCCTTTCTGGAAATGTATACTTTTATTAACTTTAAGCACTTTGTTAAAAAGTTATGGTACAAAATAAATTTGCAAAAATGTATCATTGAGTGAGGTGCTTACACCCCTTAAGAACAGCATTTTGCCTTGAGCCACATCTTTATGTTTCAAATATTATGGAAACAACAAGTATATTAACAGGACGGACGCTGATACCAATTACCAGTGGTTTACAACCATTTTTTTGAGATACGCAGCCCTTCAAGATCAGGATACCATTTCAAATCTATACTCAAACGTCAGGTTGACAATGGTCCAGTTTAGTGGCAGATTGAAAGATATTTCCAAGGTGGGCAAATTTACTTGTTGTGTGAGACTACTAACTTTCAACAATTAAATAATGTTATAATGAGATATGAATCTAGGCAACTCTTTATGTACAAAACTTCCAAAATATACTGCTTCAAATTATTTTTCAAACAAACTAGTTATATGAGCAGATGTTGGTTTTTTCCCCAAACCTGCACTATGGCTTTCTGTTGACATGTTCTTTCATCATCAATTAATCCGATTTATTTGTCATTTCATTCCAGTACCTTCAATCAGTGTCAGATCTATCATTACATATATAGGATCACAGAGGAGAAGATATTGTGTATATCCCATCATTCATTGCTTCCTATGGGATGTTTTGTACAGAAAGTCATGTGAGTACTCAGCGACGAAACATGCCCAAAATGCAAGATTACAACAATTAAATTTGATTTATGGGCATTTCATTACTAAATAAAGACTCTCAAAAAGTATCGCCTCGTCTCGAAAAAATGGCTCGTGCGCCAATACGGTACTCGCAAACGTAATTTGAAGATATTGAGAACAAGCGCTGAAATTTCAGCTTTCATTTGACACCCTATTTCTGATAATTGACTGAGAAACACTGAAGTTATGAACATTTAAAGCCCTCGAGGTCAATTCTTAAAAGTTGCTAATTTCATTTTTTGCACTGTACAAATCAGTGGAGCAGACCTAAGGATCAAGATGAGGTGAGTTTGGTCACTGAAGCTTGCGTTTTTTTTTTCCAAACCATATGTCATTGGATTCTAACCATCATCCATCAAGATATTGTTTTTTTTTTCATCTTATTAATATGGAACGCCATTTGTAAACAATATAAATCTTCAGATTCATCTTGTAGGCATTACTAGCCTTAAAAACATCGCGCACCGTTATTCGTCCTCTGTGTGGTCGCTGTTTGGTCTGGTACCTGCGCCATGTCTTTAATGCCAGTAATGACTACCAATTGAATGTCGTTTCTCTCGTTTTATGTCGTTGTTTCATTATTTATAACAATGAATTAATGAAAAATTATGAAAAACCCATATCTTGATCATTGTTGATGGTTAATGCTTAGATGTCAATGGCCGCGTGTTCCAGTGACTAAACTTACCTCATTATTATCCTTACTCATGCGTTACTGGTTTGTACAGTGCGAAACATGAAATTAGCAACTTTTGAAAATCGACCTTGAGGGTTTTAAAAGTTCATAACTTCACTATTTCTCAGCCAATTGTCAAAAATAAGGTGTCAAATGAAAGTTGAAAATTCAGCGCTTGTTCTCAGTATCTTCAAATTGCGTTTGCGAGTACCGTATTGGCGCACGAGCCATTTTTTCGAGACGAGGCGATACTTTTTTGGGAGTCTTTACTTGCATGAATTCCCATACAAACAATCTCACAGGAAGCAATGCATGATGGGATATACACGGTATTTTCTCTTGTATCACAGAATGAATTTCTAGGAATAGTGACATGAGCCTGTCATCTACTCAAGAAAGCAAACATATCTAATGACCGTTTTGTTTCAGCATTGTGCACAATATTTATAAGATTTAAAATCTTACCATGTCCAAGCAAATACTGATTTCTTGAAATCCAGAAAAGGTAAATGAAAGTCACCTTTCAAGGGTTGAAATTTGACGTGAATCTGCAAATCATTCGCCTAAAGATTCACGCAAATACACGGCAGCGCAAATCATCAGTGCAGGCATCGCGAATTTCAGCTGATTCACCTGGAAACTCAGACTGTACAGCAGTGTTGGCTAAACAAAAACCAGGCATCAGCTGTAAGCTTAACAGATTCAAGAAGTCACTTTTTTCGATACAAATATTTAAAAAAATATGAAACAAAAGAGAAGATAAAACCATAAAATTATATTTCCAATCCAAAAGAAGCCAATTATTACGAAAAAACTTGCCCAAATTTCTTGGAAATCGATCAAAGTTTTGCAATAAGATGTAATTTAGATATTGAGAATAGATTTTGTATTCCTTTCCATTTTTTTTTTCAATCTTGGGAGTGCCATTATAAATGATCAAAAGATCAGCAAAAATTGATAATTGCTCTCAAATGTAGGAAAACCTGATTTACAATCCACAACTAAGATTAATCGCCTCAAACGAGGCCATAAATTTCCTTGCAACATTTGATCCAATATTACATGGGTAATTTGAATACAGCTAATCACAGACAGTCATTGAAGTCAGACATGACCAAAAGTCTTTTAAATTAAGGCTGTGGTTTCCCTTACAGCATTTACTGCAATTGGAGAAAACTTAATTGCCACAGATTACAGGTAGGTAGTCCAATCAACAGGACTGGCATTATGCCAACTGCCTTAATTGAGCCATTTAGGTCGCATCGTAAGGAAACAAAAATGGTGCGGCCACTTATAAAAGTGACGCGGCCTATGGCCCCTTATATGGAAACAACTATGACACAGAAGACAACAGTTACTAAAATGAATTTGTACAATCCTATGTTGTTGTTATGTTGATAGGACTATCATAAAATGCATCAAATTAAATCAAATGTATTAATTATTTTTTTTTTTTGGCTGAAATATGACCTACACGGTTCCGACATCCATGATTTAGGTCAATGTTTTCAGGATGTTTTTGCTATTTTTACTAAGCTATTATATGCTTTTTAGGGCTGCAAATTAATTTTGTGATAATGATAAACTGTTTCTGCTACATATCTTCACTTATAAAACATTATAAGTGTTTTTCTGCTTTTCGTAAAGGAAATCTCTGCTCATGTTAAATAAAAACCTAATACATCTATTCATATATATCTATTGAACACATATCTATCATTTTTATTGAAAACATAAATCCCTTTGATGTGCAAACATACGTTTTTCTTATGCTCACCATGTAATACTTAAAATACTTGTCTAATGAGGAACTAAACAGTCTTTGTAGTCCTGACAATATTACCCTATCTATTAGTGAGCTTTGCTTGCTTTAATGAGGCCTGAAAGGGTGACATTTACTGCACTATTTGCATTGTAATGGTAACTGTGACTACTTTGTATTATCTTCAATTAAGCCAATGAAGATGATTACTGTAATATTGCAATCTTTACATTACTGTTAGGATATTGAGACCTACTACCAAATGAGTGGAAAATTACATTGAAGTTCTCATATTTTCTGGTTTCAAATGATATAAGCAACCATCATTTTCTCTGTTGGAAGATCTTTACAGATTCAAGGCAGAACAAATTTCTTAATCTCTCCTATATCTTTTTTATTTTTACATGCAAGGGTGCTGTTTCCATGTATTGCATGATTTACTGAAATTTGAAGGTAACGTAATTGCCACAGATTACATGTAGCTAGAAATCAGTAATCTTTGAATGTTTAATATTCTCAACTTTCAAATGATATATGTCAAACTTCATTTTCTCTGTTGGGGTAAAGATTCCAAGCAAAAAACTTAATCAGGAATTTTACTTTAATAGTTGTTATTATTATATGCAGGATGAACCTTGGAAGTAACTGACACCTCAAAAAAGTAAATTGTTATTTGTCTGTTTGTCTGTTTGTATGAATTATTCTTAGAGGCCTGATGGTAAGAACATGGTGTATGAATGCAAGATGTTTTGGTAAGTGGCAATTAACATGAACTGATTTTTTTTTACAGAACACCATCTACACATAAGGAGTAACTCAACATTTAGAACAAATTTTCTTAATCCCTCCTGTATCTTTTTATTTACTTTTTTCCTTGAGTGTGTATGTGTGTTATACATGATAAAAACAATTGGGAAAATATATCAAATTGCTCTTGAATGCAGCAAAAACTGTAAATCAACATAATACAATCTACAATTTTATATTAAATATCACCTCAAATGAGGCAATACATTTGGACATAAGTCATTAACTGGTCATATTTTTTGTTTCACACAAATACATTGGTAAAACCATGCCAATTTGTATTCAACGGATCGTAACTCTGAATATATACACTTAAAACCTACAAAGTTAGATATTGCTGGAAAGCTTACTT
>JXSR01S000447.1:212393-228630 GCA_000969725.1 Ophiothrix spiculata | reverse complement strand
CTTATGAATCTTGCTGATATACGAACCCTCCCCATCCCCCACCCCGTTTTCACCCCACCCCAATCAAAAACAACAACAACAACAAGATACAAGATCAGGGAGTACTAATCGACCAGTGTATTGGATACATTATAAAGCACATTATGCATGCTGTCAAGTATGTAGTTACATCATGGAAATAGTGGTTACATGCAGTACTTGTCTAATTCAAATGTTGCGGGAAATGATAATTGCGGTTCCCTCAAACGATTCATTAGTTATGGTCCAATAACAACAACAGGCATGGACATTTAGGTATTCAAACACGCCACAGAGTTGTTCATCGCGAATCAACAACGAAGCATCCATGCGTCTGCGTATTTTTATCGCGCGAGGGTGGCTTTACCCGAGCGTGATAAAAATACGCAGACGCATCGGATGCAGAGTTGTTGATTCGCGATGAACAACTCTGTGGCGTGTTTGAATACCTTTCAACAAAGAAAATCTTCCTGAAAACGCATGAATTAAATTCTAAATGGGTTTTTTTATGTAACAGCTAGGCCTACTCATCTTTTTCAAAAAATATAAAGTTTATCTGAAGCAAAGTGTTAATATGAATGTTTGCCGCTTTGACACTATCAATTTTTCTAAGCACCAGGCTTTTACACGTACTATAGGCCTAAGTGCCTGACGTGCGATGGGCAGTGCGCCGACTTTTGTGTACGCACTTCCGTAAACGCTGTGCCGTGGGTAACGCACTAATTTGAATATCAAATGTGGATTCATCACGAATCAACAACGGTACGCTCCTGTATAAAAGAGATACAGTGAGTTGTTGAAAAGAGGTTTTGTCACAAAACTATTTTGGATGTAAGAGGTTTTGCAAACAAAGTCAATTTTTGATTGACATTTTCAATAGATTATAGGCGGTTTTGCAACAAATCGTTATCATTGCTTGGAAGGTACGGTCAAGCACTATATGTTTCAGGTTCAAACTCAAATTCCATAAAAATGGACGTAAGAGGTTTTGGAATCGGGCTCTTTATTTGTTTGATGCATTTTGCTGAGCCTAGCCTAAATCAGCAATTTATTTTATTTTATTTGTTTATTCTGCAAAAGCATCTTTACTTGTTATAAAAACAAAAATAGTTGTTTCAAACCTTAATTTCATTAAAACTTTGTTTTCTACATCAGCGACACTCAAGTTTTGCTAACCCGTTGAGAGTGTTGTTGGGTATTTTGGATTACTAGTGATTTAAATATTCATAAGGAATCAACAGGCAATATCTCAGCCAGTCACCCTTCCATTGCAAGGAAGAATTACAATTTTCTATCCAATTCCCTGGACTGAATAACAAGTAGTGATAAGTACACCATGAAATTCTCAATGCAAATTGTTAATTCAGGTTAAGTGTGCCAGGTTATTTTCATGCTGACAAAGAGTTTCAAGCATGTGAATTTTAAGAACGCTTCAGAGTAGCCGTATCTTTGTAGTAGGTAGCAACAGCGGTAGACAATCAAGGTAAATCTTAAGGAGGGCATGGCAGTTTTGAAAGGGCAATTCTAAAATTGTCTTTGATTTATAAGAATTTTGAAGGGAATCACGGCAACTCAGGAAATTACGAGTAGCAAGTTAATTAATTATTGATACAACATTTTTTTAAATATTCTTCTATGAAAGCAGCATGTTCAATGGTTTCATACAGAAGAACATTTGGAATTTCAAAATGTATCTAGAATTTAGGTTTTGGGTATATTTATGTACCTTTCGTTAAAATATCACCAAATTCATAAAAAATGGATTACGAGTAGCAAGTTGAAGCACTATTACCTTATCCAACTGTTTTTCTTTGTCAATTTCTCCAGTTACATCCAAACAGTGCACAAAAGGGCACTTGACATTTCTTGGCTCTCCTTGTCCCATTTTCTATTTTTGTCATGTTTTAACTTGGCAATGGTCTATTAAAATGTTTCGTCACAGAATGATTGTTTTATTTGAAAAGATGGGTTCATGAGACTTAATGTGAAAAAATTTGATATGAAAACATTTACAAAGTCATAACAATCAGATTGCAAAAAGAGGTTAAACATAATGCCTTATCTCACTGTTTTACTTTGTCAATTTCTTCTCTTACATCCAAATATTGAAAAGATGGGTTCATGAGACTTAATGTGAAAAAATTTGATATGAAAACATTTACAAAGTCATAACAATCAGATTGCAAAAAGAGGTTAAGCATAATGCCGTATCTCACTGTTTTGCTTTGTCAATTTCTTCTCTTACATCCAAACAGTGCATACGAAGGCACTTTACATTTCTTTGTTCTCTTTTTGTCCAATTTTCTACTTCTGTTTTGTTACTATTCTTGAAATGCAGTGTCGGCATGTCTTAATTTTGCAATGGTCATCAAAGAACAATTGCTTTATATGAAATAATTTCTTGGCTCTCCTTTTGTCCAACTTTTTATTTTTGTTTTGTCACTTTTTTTTTTTGGGGGGGGGATGACAGGCCCCCCCCCCCCAAAAAAAAAAAAAAATCAAATCAAGAAAAATATAAAGTATCAATACATAGTACACTGTTGATGTAAGTACGCAATATTTAACCCTTTTATGGGTTACTTATTCAAAAATTTCCAACATTTGCACCAAAATGGTACAAATTTGGTCAACTTTTAAGAAAACTCTGAAAAAATGCCCCAAATTAGCATACATTATTGAGAAAAAAATTGGATTTTTATGAATTTTACGCAAATTTGGGTGATTTGCTGTATGAAAAAATGTGATACCTTTTTGAGTCTGAACAAAAATATTCCCACCCCCCTGCAAAATTGTTTTGCTCCTGCTTGCCCTCTCGAATGAAAATGTCTGGTAACGCCACTGTACCTCAAACAACTTGAATCATCACTATGATATAACAATTGGATTATGAGGTAATGAGGTGAAGCACTATTACCTCATCCCATGCTTTGCTTTGTCAGTTTTGTCTGTTAGGGCCAAATTATAGTTCCTTTTGAGCTACCAAATATTTTGTGTAACAAGTCTTTGTTATCTTATAATCTAGTAATATAATTCCAATGCATTTTCTAATCAATAACGGATAATTGGTGTTGCAAATCACCATGATCACCAAACATTTTCACCAAATTTGTTTGGTGAAAATGTTTGGTGATTTATAGCACCAAATATCTGTTATTGATTAGTAGATGCATTGAAATTATATTACTAGATTATAAGATAACAAAGACTTGTTACACAAAATATTTGGTAGCTCAAAAAGGACTATAATTTGGCTCTTACATCAAACATTTGAGGTAAGGGTACTTGACATTTATTGGCTCTACATCTTGTCCTCCTTTCTATATTTACTATGTTGATATTCTTGAAATCTGGTGTCAATGCATGTGTCATCTTGCTAATGGTCTATTACAAAAATGTTAGATCAAAGGAGGGATGATTCCAGTGGTGGATCCAGGATTTGGTGTACGTGGGGACGTGGAAACCACGGTAGACAAAAGTAGAAGATAAAACTGACATATGTAGCCCAAATAGTACACCTAAATTTTTTGACGTAGCTTTTGTAAACTGACAAGCGAAATTTAAAAAGTCTCACAGGCGCACACACGACTCAGAACATTGTAAACGTAGTCTCAAAATTCTTACAATATATGTATACTTATTCCCTTTTCAGTAGTGTTATTCTACCTTAAAAATGGCCCAAAACATTTTCTTTAAAAAAATGTAAGCAACTTTAGCATCAAATTAAGTCTCAACATCTTGTCACGCTTTATAATTTTATCCTTTTGAAGTCTCTCTGTTTTAATGAAAAATTTAAAAATGATTTCAAACAACGTTTATCAAAGCAAACACTTTGAACCAATATTTGGCAAGATAGATTAAGAGCAATAAAACATACACATCCAAATTACCTTCAATTAGGGTGCCTAGTATATCCAAAGGTCATCAATTTCTTTCTGTCAACTTTGTTCATTATCATGCTTTGAGCTGTCCTATACATGATAATATCGGATGGTATGAATGATAATGATAAAATTGGATGATTAAAGCCCAATATTTATTGGTCTTACTATGAGTTTGAAAATATTGGGCTCGACTACGTCTCGCCCTATATTTTTGCAACTCGTAGCTCGACCAATAAATATGGGCTGAATCTATCCAATTTTGCATCAATGATGGCATTATCCAGCTACTTTTGATCTGTTATTGACTTGTCTTAAAGCAATACTAGAAGATTTTGATCAAAAATGAATTTGAGTTAAAACAGCCTAAAATGAAGAAATATGATAAGAGCATTTATAAGTCTAATTTCACAAATATTTGTTTTTGCTACTGTAAAATTCTTACAATATGAGTTGCATGTATAGATAAGGGAAAAAAAATTGTTTGGTTGTCCTCCAAAACTTTTTTTGAGCAAGTGCGGGTGGGCCGAATATATTTTTCTTTTTTAGATTTTTTTTAAAAATGTCAGTCAAAGCTACAACAAATTATGGCCTCTATAAAGATGCAAATAAGTCTACTGTACAAAAAAAATCTCTTTATACAAGTTTAAAAAGCAGTATTAAAATGTAAACAAAATGAAAACAACAACTAAAAAAATATTTTCGTTATATAAACCATTTTTCAAATTTTCAATGGGCGTTTGGTAAACCTGAGGGAACGGTAAGTCGGCGAGTTATGAGGCGGTGAGTTATGGGAGAGTTACAGTAAGACCAAGGTGGCGAGTTACGGTAAGACCAAGGTGGCGAGTTACAATAAGACCAAGGCGGCGAGTTAGGCCTACAGTTAGACCAAGGTGGCGAGTCAGGCCTACGGTTAGACCAAGGGGGCGAGTTACGGTTAGACCAAGGTAGCTAGTTACGGTTAGACCAAGGTGGCGAGTTACGTTAAGACCAAGGAACACCCTTAGAATGCAAAAAACGCTAGGGCTTCAGGGGCTTCCTGACCCCACTAAGGGGCTCTGCCCACTGGTCACCTACCGGGGGCTCCGCCACCTGGACCCCCCCACACTTCAAAATGAAATGACGCCCATGATGATAACGAGAGAAATTTAAAAAAAAAAAGGCGTTCCGGCGAGAGGATCGCTTGTAGTGCCTTTTAGTGTAACCAAGTGAGGATATTATACATACAACATCCTTTAAAGTTGTGTATACTGAGCAAAGGATTTGATCCTACCCCCAACTGGAACAAAACAGGGGCATTGCCATAGCAATCACTTCTTTTTCGCTTGATCACTTCTTATACACCTTTTTGAAACTCTTCAAAACACATTCTCATTGACACCCATTAGTACATGGTTGGGGCTACACGTACACAATTTACTGGTGTGGCTTGGCATGGTGGACTCTGAGCAA
Source organism: Ophiothrix spiculata (assembly GCA_000969725.1). NCBI lineage: Eukaryota > Metazoa > Echinodermata > Ophiuroidea > Amphilepidida > Ophiotrichidae > Ophiothrix > Ophiothrix spiculata. The sequence goes on along the minus strand of JXSR01S000447.1, from coordinate 223,282 downwards.
TGGATTGGATCCCGGGTTTGAATCCTTGGTGAACCACTTTTTATCTACATTTCCAATGATACTTGTTCTCGATCTTGGAACTCTTAGCATTACAGTAATTCCTCTTACCACTGACTCTCCAGCTTGTCTAACCGTAACTCTCCACCTTGGTCTAACCGTAACTCGTCACCTTGGTCTTATTGTAACTCGCCACCTTGGTCTAACTGTAGGCTTAACTTGCCACCTTGGTCTTATTGTAACTCGCTACCTTGGTCTAACTGTAGGCCTAACTTGCCACCTTGGTCTTATTGTAACTCGCCACCTTGGTCTTACCGTAACTTGCCACCTTGGTCTTACCGTAACTCGCCACCTTGGTCTTACTGTAACTCTCCCATAACTTACCGCCCCATAACTCGCCGTTTATCCATCCCCTAAACCTGAGAGGTCAAATATGCAACCGTTCTTGGCTGCATGTCCATACACACACCTTTCTTTCCACTAAGTACCCCCCCCCCCGGATTTTTTAAACATGACACATAAAACAAGTAATTGCAGAAAAAATCAGTGTTTGTTAGTAAAGACAAAAAAAGTTACATCCACATAAATCATTTTACGGCTTGCATTTTGAAGAATTTACGCCAGCCATTACCTTTGATTGCATCTTGGTTTTCAATAACAATGACAGCGTTCACAAGGGCACTGAAACAACAAGATAACCATGAAATCACTAACCAAAAGCTGACAACCAGTCAAACCAACAACAATGGTGGGAACGCTGCTTTTGTGATAGCACTAAAGGTAAGGTTATACTCAGACTCCACAAAAAAATTTCCCTACCAATATTTGGTTGTGGTTGTGTCGTCGACAAACAAATGTGATAGATTTAAAAGTATTTGATGCTGGTTCAATCACTTTGCCTTGATTCAATTCAACACATGTGCAATTTAGCACAAAGTTTAATCTGTTTTTAACTCGGTGCTGAAGATATTTTATTTGGAGTCACATTTGACATCGCAACCAAATTTGCTTAGTAGCAAAAAATTTGTTAGAGGCTGTATATAGCCTAACCCTTAGTTCACAAATAATGTCAAGGATTATCCCAAACAAGATAGCAATTGGGAAATTGTTCACAGTATTTCACTTCAGTTTATTATCACTTTAACCAAGTTGAAAGTACTAACTGACTGGTAACATGTAATTAGAGCTGATAATCATTCATTCATCCAGGTAGTGCAATCAAGTCCAATAGACGGTTAATTTACCTTTTCCAGAGCAAAATTAGTGCAAATTTCTAGCAAATAGCTTTACCAATGACTGTTTAAAGGGCTATGTAATGACAAGGCAGAGTATCGATATTTTAGTTAGATTTTAAAACTAGAAAACATTATTCAATGACTTTAATGAACAATCCTGTATGAATCTATTTCACGTCTCAAACAAATAATGCAGATTTAGGCATACATGTGCATTTTTAGTGCATAATTCCTATGAATAAAAAAATAATGACAATGTTAAGATAAAGAAACATTCAATGTTATTCTAAATATTTGTCTGGAAAAAATAAATTTCATGCTGGAGTTGTCAAGAGATATGAAATTAGCATAAATTATTTTTAAAAACCCTGCATTTTGAACCGCCATATCATTTAATTAGAGCAGTCATGTTAGCTCATCGATCAAACGATTAGCGGTGCGGTTAGTTTAGTTTAGTTTATTCTATCTTTATTCTGGCATACTCTTTCAATACAAATGTAATGGTCTCCAAAGAGGTCCAGAGAAAAATTATTTACATATATACATATATATATATATATAATTTATAAATTACAAAGAATGATATTTACAAAAATACAAGAATAAAAATGCTTGTATATTTAAATTAAAAAGAAACAAAATAATGAAATTGGTCAATGAATACCAGTTACATAGAAATAATATTTCTAAATTCATTCAAACTCATATTCACAAAATTGGAGCGAATGTCAGCTGGGAGTTTGTTCCAAAGGGAAGCAGCTCTATAGTGGAATGTTCTTCTACCAGCAGCAATGTTCCATGATGGTACAATAAGAATATTATTTAGTCTACTCCTTAAAGGTCTAGAGTTCGAACCCCGCTGGTGCCAAAAGTTGAGTGTTCTTGAAATTCCCTGTGAACTACACTGCTAGTAATAGTCATGAGGCAATCCGTACGAAACTCAGGCAGCGATGGTGCGTATGTGGGCTGATCAAGGTTCAGCGCCCCTAGAGGTTGTCCCAGAACCCGAAATGATGCTTGGTGCGGAAGTGAGCTTACTTGGGCCACAGTGGTCAGCGAACACCTTTAAGTGTGCAGAGGCCGAGTGTAATTACAAATCTAGGAGGCATAGTGCACTATAAATCCTCAGTATTACATTTTTTTAAAATTTAAATTATCAGGAATTGTACGTAAGAACAATATTGGAATGGTGTACCTCTGATTAACACTTGCATACACAATCCCCAGTAATTGCATGGACTCCAGGCATGGACTCAATGTGATTGCAAGAAATTCTTCACTGATCCTTGTAATTACACATCTGTGTCTAGATAAATGGGTTAAATGCCCTTTTGTCCTTTCCATCTCATTTGATGAAATCGCAAGCAGAAATTGCGAGGGATTTAGATGTTGTAATGAGTTTATTTGTATCTATAATTATCTTGAAAGAAATAAGATCGTAATTCTTGGTCCACAAAGCAGAAAACAAGAGAGGTATTATAGGAGAATGGTGTCCCAACATTTCAACCTTATATTCTTAGTGAAATCCCTGTAAAACTCAAAATAGAGATGCAATACATGATTTTATGCTAGAATCGTCAATAAAGTCATGGTTCCAAATGCATTATTTAGTAATAAACAAAAATGTTGTGGGAAGACTGTGAAAAAAATATAGGAGTTAAGTGTCAAGTAATATCAATGCATTCAATACAGTATCAGCATCAACTCAACATACACATAAAGCACAAATGCAATGGAACATGCAAGCTCAATGTATTCGTGTCTTGTATTTACATCAAGTATAAATCCAGCTCTTGAGGAAAATAAAATTATCGAAGATTTAGACAAAAAAAGACCCGTATGTCCTGTCTTTTATCCTCTTGTTTTCAATAAATCGACCTATACAAAAACATCCTGACAAATATGAAAATGGTAAGTAAAGAAATACCAAAAATCTCATTTGTGTTTTACTCAGCGCTTCATCTTTGTTCAGGCAATAAAAAATGCATTAAAATGATGAGCATGAAAAATACAAAAACAGGATATGAATATGAACACATTTTGAAAGGATGAATATGAACAGACTCACCTGTGGGAAAATCTGTCGTATTCCCACTACTTCATCTGTCTTTTATGTTGAGTACTTAATTCAATTGCCACTCATCTTTCTAAGGAGATGCTTGCTTCTAAAGCTTTGTGATCAAGGAAAAGACTATTTGAAAAGACAGCAGGTATGGACAAATGTGACTGTCCATTTCAAACGAGCCGTAAATGCAGCAAACTTTATTTTGCACTACAGGTGAAAATACATGTCAAGGTAATTTGTCGGAATTGATTTTTTGACAATCCTTTTGCTTACTTCAAAACACCAGCAAAGTTTCATTTCAAGAAAATGATAGGAAAAATGAAATATATCTGTATATTTGAAGCAATCAACATAAAATGTAGGGGTTAGGCACGGTTCCCAATTCATGACGAAAGCTTTTGAGTCATACGAAAGGGCTTGACGCAATTGTCTTGCATCATGATGCAGAAAAATATTGAGTCATGATTCAAAGATAGATGTATTATAATGTATTGAATGATGCAGAAAAATTGGCTAGGGCCTCTAATATTATAAAGATCGCTTCAAAGAAGGTAGTTATGCCTTTTTCCCAATATTTTTGCGTCATGACTCAAAATACATTTCGTCATGGCTCTTGCGTCAAGCCCTTACGTATGTCGGAAGACATTCCGTCATGAACTGGGAACCGTGCCTTACAAATCTTTGAACACGCTTATCTCAGTTATACATTTTACTCCCTGACAACCTTTGAAGCACAGTAGCTTGACTTCAGGAAATCAAGTGAAGTTCATTGAGAGGCCATTTTAGTCCTTATAACATGGTTTTTGTAAATATGTGAACAAGTGAAAATGAGAAGGCTGCATTTATGGCTGGTTTGGGATGGACGTTCACAAATATTTCAAAACATATCTAGTACAGAGGCAGATCTAGGAATTTTGAATAGATGGGGTGTCAAATCAAAGACAGGAGTCTTCGTGCAAAAAATAAGTGGGAGGGGCAAAGCCCCCACTTTGAGATTTTTTTGAAGATTTAATACTGAAAATCAGCATTCATTTTTTGGAACAAACTATTAATTTTCATGAAGCAAAAATTAACAGAAGCTTAGCAGATCCTAACTACACTAATAATAGGGGTGTATGTTGGCTGTACTCCTCCAACCTTATACTAATATATATATTTGAGACTCAATAACAATGAATTTGCGATTTGCTTTCATATAAAACTATAGTGCAAAGTGCTACTCAACATATCAATTTAAGATACACTGACCACATCACATGGCAGGTCAGTGTGTAACCTACACTTGTTAACTGATAATGTAATTTTCCGGTCTTGCTAGACGAGGGTAGGGGTATCCTTCATTATGATCTGTACATCTAATAAGATTCCAAAAGACAGGCTGAGAAATGTTACTGAAAGAACAGTTGAGTTGTAGACTGAAGGGGTACATATGATTAGTTTATCGATATCTTGATTAAGGACAAAAATATAGTACAAGCTCTTTACAAATAAGAAAATGCCTGTTCAAAGAAATATTTTTCATTATCATTATACCAATTCATTTTAACTTTTCTTTTAATACCATGATAACACAAAATTCGGACATAAAGAACAAATGTCTTTGTTCCTGGAATCTTCCTTAGGAGGTTTTACTGTACAGCAAAATCTAATGATGAGATGGTATTAAAGTAAATCTGAGAAATGTTGGGGCATAACTTTATAGACTATGCACCATGCATTCTTAGGGTTAGGGTAAGGGTTCGGGTTTATAGGCTCTGAGAATTAAGTTACTCCAAATGTTGTACTAAGGAAATATTTTAAAATAACTTATTTCAAGACGGTAGGGTATGGGTACATTTATGATATGTTATTTTTAATATTAAAGGAATATTGATCTAATATAGCTATAGGTTACTGATCGATTATTGTTTTGGAAATAACACCAAAACAACTCAAAATTGGCTGTTTTTCTACCAAAAATGTTAAACTGCAGGGATCTTAGTTTTGTTTGCCAACCCATCCCTTCAATATTTTCATTCTAACATACTCCTATACATGTAGATATAACTCTGAGTACCCCCTTCTGGCCTAGCTCTTAGTGAAACCACCACTTATCATTATCACTTTCCTATATACAATCAAGTCATAGCATCCATTAATGACTAGTATTTTTCTCTTAACACAAAGGCAAGTAGTTGGGGAAACTTTTGATTCCGATATGAAATAGACCATTTTACATCTGTATACATTCAACAAGTGTTTAAATTATTAACGTCATTAAATAACAATTATATATATTTATAACAATTGCGTTATGTTGTGATAAATATTTGTGAAATGCCATTGGGCCAACAAACACACAAAAGTTTCATGAACTAAATGTATTGACCTATGCCTAATGGATACCACCATGAATATACTTCTAACAGTTTTACAACCGACATTCATACACTCTGCGTTAAGTACGCGTTGAAATTGTAAATCTAATTGGACAGTTGGTAACTTATACGCATTCATTAATCTCATCTAGTTGCACGCTGCGTATCGCGTAGTGCGTTGAACAATTCCATGTACGCGTACGCGTAACATGCTCGCGCTTGTATGGCAAGTTTCATTTTAAAAGAAAGGTAAATCTAAATTTCAATGATTACATGGGATGATGGATGGCTGTATTTTTTATGTTTTATTGAAATAGCAAACACAATTTAAAATAATTATGCCGTTTAATTTCTTTGCAATTTTATTCTAATAATTGTTGTGTATGAATTAGATTAATAACTACTCTTTACTTGGCGCTCGTGAAATTGTACAACAATAATGCACCTTGTGCTGAAGTCGAAGTTGTCCGACTCACTCGGCTGCGCCTCGTGAATGCGGACAACTCCAACTTCAGCATGCGGCGCATTATTGTTGTACAATTTCACTCGCGTCAAGTAATATGCAGTTATTAATCTACAATTAACCCTTTCAATCCTGGCCATTCCACGTGCACCTGAACCACAATCTAACTCCTAAGCTTACTTTGATTTTGATTTCCCCTGCTTTATTTTTTCAGTTTACAGTAGTCTGAATTGTTCCAGTAACCAGCATTCACAAAAGAATACTATTTATATTGACCAACATATTCAACATTTACGTTGTAGTCTATGGGGAAGCCACATTTGTTGAAAATTGTGATCAAAATTACGGAATGAAGAGGAATTTTTCACCTCCGTCGAGTAAACAAGAGCAAAATGACCCATCAATCCTCTGTTTAAAGCTTTATTGATATCTTCCGATATAAATAAGACCATTGAAAATTGTAAATAACCATGGCTGTTGACAAAACACATCAAGTTTCTGACACGTAACGTAAAAAACGGTAAACCGGCTCATTGGATATACGATACATGTACACATGAGCCGGTATACCGGCTCGTCATGTTCAAATGGTTAATATGAGGTGGATGTTTGTTGTATGCTGGCATTCATACATTAGTGTGTAGAGTACGGTAAATGTTTTGCCTGGCATTCAGCTTGGACATTGAGCGGGTGACTCAAGCTGTCAGCAAGCATCACATCAAGTGGGCATCTATTGAACAAGTGACATATGATGAGTTAAGGTAAAAGAAGACATCAGGACCTTCCCATCATGCCTTGCTTCCAATTGGATTTTTGTACAGGTTTTAATGAGAGGGTGTAGGGGTGAAACATAGCACAATCATCAGAACTCATCCCAATTTTGCATTTTAGCAATGTTTCATCCGTAAACCCTCTTATCACAACCCATACAAAAAATCCCATTGGAAGTGAGGCATGATGGGAAGGTCCTGATGTCTTCTTTTAGTTAAGGTACTAGGGAACTCATACGAGACAGAATTGAACAAAATTCTATTATTCAGACACCAAGCCTCTAAACTTGTTTTTAACAAAATTACATACTGTCATACTTTTATCACCTACTTGTTACCTTGGGCAAGACACTTAATTCTAATTGCTAAGTGATCGGAAGTCACAATTAGTCGTCAGGCCCCTGTGCGATTGCTCCACCTTAAGGTGCAGCACATTGTACATGGTAATCTAAAAACACTTTAAGATGCAATTCATGGTTCTGATGTGACGACAACCTTCCCTCTTTTCTAGCTAAATAAAAAGAAGAGTATAACATACATGCATGCTGAAATTTTTAATTGATTCCGGCCATTCGTTTCCTAGTTACATGCTTTTCAGCATTTTAAAAATCCCCAGAGGCTAATGTGTTGTAATTACTGTCCGGGCCCTGACAATGACATATTTTCTCACTTTTCTCAAAAATACAAGCACATTTGAAAGAATGGTTTAGGGTTTGTAACATACACATCACCTATCAAGGATTTTTTCAAGCTAAAAAACTCAATTTTGATAGAGGTGACCTTGAGGATAAAAAGTGGATAATGAATTGCCCCATTAAATGTTTTTCATCACACAAAAAAGTTCAAATAATACTCTGATAATATTATTGTCTTATAAAAATGATGTTGATAAATTTTTGGAAGTGAGGTAATTTTATAATTTGAACTGTTTGTCAGATGGCACAAATTTGAAACAGACAAATGGATACAAGTAATAAATTTTCAGCAAGGTGTAGATCTGCTAAGTTGTTTGGTCAAACACTATCTCAGAATCAAATCAATACAGCAGAGCTTACAGGATGTAAAAGAGCTTGTCATTTTAATGATGCTGATGAAAACCGATGATGATGAATTAATTCACGTTTATTCCACATGACATGACATTGACCTGGATTTTCTCTGAAACAATCAATTATTCAGTGAATGCAGGGCCTGAATGAATGTCAACGGGAACAACACATATAAGATTAAAAATAAACACAAACAAAATATTTAATAGCTAGGAATGTTATACAATCACAGCTAGTTGCAGATGCTTTATAAGATGATTTTACATTTAAAATTTGCAAAATGGGAAGATGGAAATGCAAAATTAATTTTGTTTTGGGGGCTCTTAGGAACTTCTTAAGTAGCCATTTGTCATTTTTTTCAATGCTTTATATCACAAAGAAAATATGATTATTGATTACTAGCTTAGATAAAAATATCATCCTTCAACTGTTTAAAATTGTAATTATTCATTTTAGTAAATTTTTAATACTCTGTAATAGATAAAACCTATGAAGAGAATCATAAAAAGCTGAAAACAAGAAACAAGTGCCATTTAAAACTAGCATAACATCTGTTTCCATCTAGTTTGATTTTCAAGCTTAACTTGAAAGACATGATTGGTTATGGCAAGCATACATTACAGGTGAATAAGAGATATTTGCCTATTACATTATCAAAACATATTCAAACTTATCGTGTCGTTTTTAGCCTGCATTGCTTTGACAGAAAACACCATTTGCATTTGCATCAATGCATTTGCAATTAATTAGCCTTGCAAAAATGTTGACTGCATGGTAATATTAAAATGTAGTGACAAAGTAAACACATTTAAAATTAGTAACAGAAAATAATGTATAATGGAATTGATCAAGAATAGATTCTCTTAAGGCCAATTAAAATGAATTTTTTGTCTCAAGCTCCCCTGCGCGTTAGATTTTTTTTTTTCAGAAGTCCACAAAATATTTTCACGAGTAGGAGAAATTTGCATCGACCTTATAAAGCAAGAAAAATTATTTGCTTTCAAGGTCCACCTGACCTTGTACCTTAACACTTACTATATTGTTTCCATTATTTATAACAACATTAAATATATTAAACAAAATCTAAACACTAAAGAGGCCGGGCCCAGGCCTTGAACCCACAACCTTCCTATTACACGTCTGATGCTCTATTTACTGCACTATCATGTCCAACTATATGAGTGGTGCTCTGGCAAAATGAGCGGAAAGTTTGTGGCATATTCTAATTCTCTATTATATCAGCTTTCGAATGATATATAATATGTCATACTTTCTTTCTACAATTTTAATTTAGAGATCGAAAAACAAGACAGTCTACTCAAAATCTGGCAGTAAAAATAGTCGCAAATCAATTTTAAAGTTACTGATTACTATAGTGTATAATAGCAAAACACAATCAATAACCCGTAGATAATTACACTTCCGGCATAATAGACCTTCAAAACGCGAGATATAGGTTAACACTAATACACTAATGCGTTTTATGTCAAAAGACGAAAATTGATCTTTTCACCATATTTTTACTTTAGCAGCCATTTATTCAAAATCTTCAATCGCGACTTTCCGCTCATTTTGCCAGAGCACCACACATATCAGCAATATATGGGGGTTTTAAAAAATCATTCCACAAGTGTTTTCAATACACTTTTATTTAGACTTTCTTGAAACTTCTATCACAGCAATTCCATAGGAATATTTCCTCTTGTGTTTACAACTTCAAATTACATGACACACAGTTCAGCCTAATCCTACCTAGGTTTATTTCCCTGCGGATTCATGTTATTACGATGCTTCCTGGACGACAACATGATAAGCAATTCAATCAGCTTCAATTGATCAACTTTCACTTCTTATTGATTGCATTGCAAATTAAACAACATCACAGACAAATGGTAACATCTATTGATAATCTTAACATGCCTGGCAATTTCTACTACAATATTAGTTGTTTAAACCTGTTAAAGAATAAATTGCACATCTATAGCAAAAATGTCAATAATTTGGTGTTAAAAATGAAATTTAAATATAAAATTTAATTCTTACAATAATCTGCGGTGGAGTTGATCAGTTACATTTACCATATTAAACAAATAATAAGTAAGCTGTCTACCGTTACCAATAACTCAATTTTGGCATTTGGACTAAAGATCATACCTTTGGATGTGGCGTGGTACTTATACTACTGATATTATTTCTATGGCAAAGTCATATCATCCATCACTGTGACACCCAAAATTTGATTTTAATCAATTTATACATACAGTCAATCTTTGAAATAAGCTCCCCCGTTTGACGGGGTTTTTACTCATTAACGCGTGTTGTCAAGTAGTACTCTGCGCTGTACGTGACACACTGCAATTCATGCAGTTGGATGTGATAGGTTGATCCCGTGATTGTCACGCCAAGTTCTGTCACTGGGGAAAATTGACCAGTCATAATGATCGTCATGCGTCAGCTTTGTCAGGTGATTTAAATTCTGAATTAAGCGTACGCAAGGACTGCATAGAATCACAATTGTTTAAATATTCTGGACGCGATTGTCAGGGAGCTTATTTAGTAGATAGACTTTAGTATCATTTAACAGATGATCTATACCAAGATATACAAGAAAGCAGATGGTCGCTTATAGAAACTGTCCCTGGATCTAATAAAGGCGAGGACACGCAAGACTGCCATTAATGTTAGGCTTACATCATACAAATTTGTCAATTAAGTCCAATAATGCATCTATCAATTACTTCCCCGGCTCCAGGGGACCTGGGACAGTGCCGGGACATTGCTGGGGAAGTACAGATTTTTATTGTCCCACATGCCGGAAAGTTAGCCGAGACTTAGCTGGGGATGTACTATAGACTGTCCCGGCTATACACGTGAGCACATACCCCTACACACATATATTTACGCACAATTGGTTGGCAGGGGTAGAAATTCGACGCGAATCCGCGAATCGATT
>JXSR01S000447.1:183275-193718 GCA_000969725.1 Ophiothrix spiculata | reverse complement strand
ACACAGACAGTTTGGAAAATAAATTAATTCCTCTAATATAATGTATATTTAGCAAATGACTGTTAATTCCAGTACAATGTTTATCTACAGTCTAGCTAAATGATTGCATAAGATGACTTGGCATTAAGATGATGAAGCCCGGTGATAAAGGTCTCAATATTTTTCTTTTTGAAGATGACAGGATAATTTCTATATGAATCTCTGTTTGAATCCTGTCAAAACCAAAGACTATTCTGCTTTACTAGGTAAAAAGGAGATTTTACTCATTTCTTTCCCCGAATCAAAAATGACAAGGTCACAGGTAGGAGTTGGGATTATTCACCTTAAAAAATCATTTTGGCTACTAAAGCTTTCTTGGGTGTCAGTCTTATACTGTCTGACCAACATAAGATTGTAATGACCTTTTAAAAAGCCTATGGACTATGATAATTTTTATACTGTACATTATCACATTGAACATTGAATTTTGTATACCTTGCCATGCACATGAATTATTTGAAATCGCTCTTGCATGGTGTGATCACAATTTGCTTTGCGGGTCCCGTTTCGCTCGGTTTTGCTTTTCTCGTGCATTGTATGTTGTGATTTCACCATTGCCTTGATCTATTGTAGATATATCAGTTTTATCATGTTTGTTAATCTATTTATTGTAAAGCGCCTTGAGTTCATTTGATGTTATTGCGCTCTATAAAAATAAAGTATTATTATTATTTATTATGACAAACCTGGTAAAGTTATCAACACTATTCACACATTCTACATATTGTATGCCAACAAGAGTCTTATGGAGATAAGCATCATCACCAACAACTCTCCTATCAGATAGCCAGATGATCATCACACAGATGACGTCATGAATTGAATGGCATATCTATCCTCAATCAACAAAGGAAAAAGTCAGCCATACAAGGTTTTATTTGCAGACTTTTGACATATATGTAGTTCAGTATGCATGTAAATAAGGTTTATCACAACTTTATTCCCCGGGGGTGAAGAAAAAAGTGGTATGCATGCTCTTCAGAGAAAACGTTGAAAAAGGGTTGGATTTTGCCCCATTGGCGTCTTCGATGTCTTTAGAAAAAGGGGTGCCTTTTCAGGGTAACTTTCTACATTAAGGGTCATCTTTTTATAATATCTTCTACTTTAGGGTAACTTTTTCCCCAGCTATTCTAAAATTCCAAGAAATAACTACAGAAAAGGCTTCCAATGTATTATTCATGTTTTAATGGCAGAAAATAGCGCATTAAGGGTCCATTTTAGTTTGTTATGCCAACAATGGGTCAAATGTCCATTACGACATTTAGGGGTCAATTTTAGTGTATAACGACACCGCAACATTTAGGGGTATGATTTTGAATATTTTACGACATTAAGGGTTGGAATTTGGTGTACATGATTTCGACATTTAGGGTCCGATTTTGAGGTGCTCTGAAGAGCATGCGTACCACTTTCTTCTCCGAGCGGCCCCGGGCTTTATTCACACTGTACTACATATGTCAAGTTAGAGAGAGATGAATACATTAACTACCTTATTATCACCTATCAGACAGTTGAAAACCATGAAATATTCGCTTGAATTTTAGTTTTGCTAAAGCCCACAATTCCTGCAACCATATAAGTGTTATCAAGATTGGACAATGGCAATGCTTTGTTACCTGGTAACTCGGTCTAACCTCATCGACTTCAGAATTTGGGTGTTAAACTCATTTTTTAGGAATTTTAACCTTTCCCTTTTCTTTTCGTTTTTTGATCAGGTTCATTGGCTTCCAATTCAAAAACACATTAAATTCAATATCATGTTGTATAATTCTAAATGCCTAAACAGACTTGGTCAAGATTACTCAGCAGATTCTTTAACCCGGTATAGATCAGCTCGTCCAGGACTAAGATCAGCCTGTGATACATCACTCTTAACTGTGCCAAAGACCAGTTCTAAATCACTTAAATCTGCTGCATATAAATGTTTTTCCTCAGCTGGACCAAAACTATGGAACAATCTTCCAGTTTCAGTCAGATCATCTATCTGCCTGCTTTCAAAAGGTCTCTGAAAACATTCTTTTACAACCATTGAGTTTGTTGCATTATGTTCTTATCTTCCTTTGTATCATTTTGTCATCTTGCGCCAATCTAATAGAAATGGTGTGGTATAAAAATTCAGTGTATGTATCATACTATAATTCACAATTTGTGGGGTGTGTGTGTGTGTGTTTGTTTGTCAGTTTATAACTCCAGACCCCTTGACCCTACCTGGACCAATCTTGGACAATGAGTAGCATTTAGGCCCTGAGTGTTATAGGGGTGGTCAAAGGTCATCTAGAGGTCAAATCTTAAAATTGTCCAGGAAGTTGACCTCAGATTATCCCAGGTCACTTTGAAGTCAAAGCAATAACTCTAAAACCCTTGACCCTACATAGAACAAACTGGGATCATCGATACCAAATTTCTTTGAGAATTTTAGAAGAGGACCTGCTAATGTCAGTCAAGGTCGAAACTCAATTGAAGGTCAAATCATAAAATTGAACAAAGAGTTGACTTGAGATCCTTAAAGGTCAATTCAAGGTCATCCATAACTCTGAAGGTCTTGACCTTATCTGGACCAAACTTGGACCTTGAATAGCATTTGACCTCTTGAGTATTTAAAAGGAGACCAGTCAGCTAGCGGGTACCCCGCTATGTACATGTAATTCATGACACTAAAAATTGTAAATGGCATCAATATCATCAATACTCATTAATTTCAATTCTAAAGTGTGATCAAACTAGTAATATCAAACTGCCTCTAAAAAGCTTGAGCTTTAGAAATTGATGACATATTCCCCATTCAGATTTTTTTATATAAATTACAGCACTCAGATGATAATCAGCTAGACTAACATTAATGGTATCAAGTCTCGATCAATTATCACTTATCAATTCAACGAGTAAATTTGGTAAATTGCTTGTTCCCATAAAAGTTGGTGATGTTGCCTTCTGTAAAGATTAAAGCAAAAATGGTCTTAAGACCATCTCAGATTAAAGATTGTTACCACACTATTCACACGTACTACATGTGTATTTGCAACCAGAGCAAACATATGCATCATCATCAACTATCTTATCACCTATCAGTATCAGACTGTCAGATGATCATCACGCAAATGACATTATGAATGGCATATCCAGCCTCAATCAACGAAGGTGAAAGTCTCCAAAGGTTATTACAGCATTATTCATACTGTGCTTGCCACCAACAGCCAATGTATAGAGATAAATGCATCATCATATCATCCGTTAGTAAGTCTAACGGTTAGCTTATTAGATAGTCAGATGATCATCGAGACTATGACATCATCAATGGTATTCAGCCTCAATCAACTAGCACCTATCAATTCAAAAGGAAAAAATCTGTCTGCATATGTTGTTGCCACTTTGTTGTGTTCCCTCAAGTAGAATTTCTGAAATAGTTGAGTCAGTCAATCGGAAACTTATTGGTTTTTTTCAAAGCACCCAATCAGAAAGAGCCAACTTTGGGTGCATTATTTTTGCAATTTTTCTCAAAAAACACCCAATCTGAGCAAAACTGGATGCTTTCCTGACATGACCCTATCTTTTTTCTTTTCTTTTCAAGACTATGGTTGGTTGCTTACGCTTCCTCAAGTGGAATTTTTGAAACAGTTGAGTCGGTCAATCCGAAAGTTATTATTTTTTCAAAGCACCCAATCTGAAAGAGCCAAATTTGGGTGTATTTCTGTCATTTTTGAAAAAAACCAAAATCTGAGCAAAACTGGATGCTTTCCTAACATGACCCTATTTTTTCCTTTTTCTTTTTAAGACTATAGTTGGTTGATTCGATTTTTTTTTTGTGGGGGGGAGGGTAGTCCTTATGTGAGGAATCTATCATAGATACACTCAGATTATATGAGGAAGATGACATGCAATTGAATCCATGCATCCTCCATCAAAAGGGAAAGTCTTCTTACAATGCTGAACACATATATCCACCCTAACCAACATAAACATAACCTCATTTGATATCTTATCACATGATGTATCTATCAGATAAATGACATCAATGGCATCCAGTCAAATCACCTATCAAGTCACTTCCTATCAGTGAGCAAAAGTTCAAGAGATAGTACTTGGTAAGTAAACAAGTGTGTAATTCATACTTTACCTTGTAGTCTTAGACCAGGCACATAGCAATTTATACCAGTGTACAATTACAAGAAGGTTAGCAAGATGTAATTGAAGGAATTTGAATTGGCAGATACACAATGATGTGCATATATGTATCTAGGGTATCTCATCTTAAAGCAACCATTCAGTAATAGAATTACTTAATGACTTCCTACGGAGCAGATAAAGTGTAATGAAAATTTAACCTTATTTACAGGCATAAAGTGTCGGTCACAGCTATTATGATTTTTATCAATCTTATTTTGTTATTGCTATCGTCCAGGTAACCACTCCCGAATGATTGCAGGTAGAGAAACATTGTTTATCTCTTCAGCATTATACAACAAAAAATTAAATAATCCACTTGTGAATCTGCCAATCTCTGTTTTAAGTCCATTCAAGAACTCAAATGTCCGCTTCTGATTCATGTTTTTTGCAACGACAAAACAGGTTATCAATAGACTGAGGTGAAACATTATGACATTGACCAAGTTGAAATTCTATATCAAAATAAATCATTAGTCACCGAGTATATTAGCCAAAGCTATTTTTTTTATGTTTCATTTATTATTTTTGGTTTTGTTTCAATCAAGCTCAGTTTATCCTCTTCTGCACCCACACCTATTTACATATCATTCAACTGCATTGTACAACATTAACATGTTACAATATACCCACAATGTATTCCCATCATGTCCCTTCCATCCTCACATACAATACACTTCAACATCGTCTCACCATTCCATTTGACACAGAGTGCCTCTTCATTGCAGGGTTAGGGGTAGGGACTACTGTCTACACAGGTCTGCTGTCATCAACAAGAAGAAAAACGAGGGGCCACCAAATCATGTTGAAGGACCATAAGATGACGAATAAAAACCCGTTTTACAGGCCCCGACTGATTGTAAATTTGCGTTTTGGAATATTTTTTTAATTTTTTAAAAATGATGTGAAATCAGTCGTTTTTTGGCCAAAAAAATTATTGTGAAATTGTTTTATCTTTTCTCCCTTTTCAGATTTTTGGGCTATTTTAAGCAAAAAAGAATTAGAAAAAAACTCATCCGACCCTACTTGAAAGTTTCGCTCTGCCCTTAAACAGGTTTTTTTCTTTTTCTTCGCTTGAGTATAGTTTTTCATACATTGTACATCACAACAAAATTTACAATAATTTCTCATTTATTGCAAGATGCAGCTCAAAAATGACAACTTGTCTGATTTCCACATCCACTGGAGTAAAATGTAACTGCATTTTAAGAATTCAATGATGACAGATACAGATATGTAAGCAGATTGCTTTATTGATTCAAAGATTTCAAAGATTAAAATTTATCACTCAGTATAACAATGTTATTGGTTAATTAGCTGAATATTTCCGTATCGGCTTGATATGCAAATAAGACTTCAAAATTCTATATGATACAATAATCCTCCATGTGATACCAAAAACTCATCATACAGCTCTTTTACCAGAACATGATAGTTGTATTAAAAAGCATGGCAAGTTGTTGTGCGTGAGACTTACTGCAACGCATTCTACTATGCGAGTGATCAATTGAAGAGTGTTTTTTCAAAACTCACTAAGTCCAACAGCTGCCGCTATGCTAGATTTTGAAACCTAAATTCTTAATCCAGATTGTTCTGATACTCATTTTACAGGGGTCGAGGGTCTTAATCCTGACTACAATAAAATGGTCGCAGTTCACTGCCTTGAAGGGACATTATAGAATAGTAATAAATCAGATTTTTTCAAAACTCACTTAGTCTGGGGATTAAGCATGATTCTAAATAATTGTCTTATTATGCGCGTGCATATAAGTGCTAGTATGAATTTTTGATCAATAGGGCCTATGACATAAATTTTGGTCATTTGCACTGAGCTTTGACAACAAATTCAACTCACAAAGTCAGTAGCATAATAGATTTATAATCAATGCAAATATAACATGCGGCAGCTATTCTGCCCGCCCATGACAGAAGGAAGTATGGGACAACATTTTCAAAATGTGTTTTTTGGCATAAATAACATCTTTAAACAAATACCTTTATGTTGAATATAAATTTACCATGGTTAGATGGTCAGAAGTTGAAAAAATTACAAGTTGAAAATTTGCTTCCTTCATTTTGTACACACTTTGAATAGGGGATTTTCTGAGAACCCATGACAAAAGGAAGTATGGGACATGCTGAATGAGTAATTATTGATTGTTTTAAGAGGATTAAAACTTAATTGATCAAATATTGTTACTAATTTAATAGAATACATTAAACTACAGAATATAAACAGCAAAAGGTTTGACAATTTTAAAGAAAGTTTTCAAAAAGACACAAAATATAGTTTTTGCATCATATCTCTAATACATGAATCTGTCCCATACTTCCTTCTGTCGTGGGGCGGCAGTATTGGACTAAGTGAGTTTTGGAAAAACACTTAATTCGTTACCCTGTTTGTTCTCATGCGATACGAAGAAATATTAATGGCTTGCATTCATATTTTTCTGTATTGCATGAACAAACAGGGGATAACTAGTGTAGTAATGTATGTGAGCCCCTCCACTCTCGTCCCTCTGGCTATTTAACAATGTTCAAAATGTACATGTATAAAAGCATCATTGGACAACATTAATGTATGCAATTCAAATTCAATTTAGTCAGTCTTAATTAAATTGAAAGTCTCCAAGCACATGAATATGGATGTTTCAAGTGCCACATTAATTCCTAGTCAATTGCTTACTTTTATGTTTAATTCTCCATGCTTGTTTTCATTCACTCCTACTCATACTAAAGAAACTTAAAGAGAAATTGCCTATAATAACAATGGAACATCACTCTTTCAGAAAAACAATCGTCCAACACTTATCCAACACTATTGAATTTTAAGAACTTAGCTCATATAAATTGAATGCAAATATCCAAACTTGGGGGGGGGGGGCTATAATCACGATCCTTACAATTTCAAATAGATAGCTATTGAAAGGTGAGAGAAAATTAGGTGTTTTTTTATTTTGAAAGATTTCATTTTTTTTCCACTATACAGTATTCTAAATTCTGAAAATTTTAATGCCAACATTAATTTTACGAGTTAAATTTCAATCAAAGCTGCTCTAGACATTTGTAAAGTTAGTCCTACATATTTAAAAGAAGACAAACAATTAAATCAAAAATAATTTGTTTCATCACCATAGGTGTGAAAACAAACTACCTTGACGTTCCCCACTACTATACACTTGAAAGTACCAACATGTAGTATCAGCACGTTAGACTTTTCAGGGAGGTTTATGCTCTGATTTAAGAAGCTGTCTAGAGATGAAGAATACATGTAGGGTCTATTTACAAGCACTACATTGTTTGTACTTATACATTGCTAGAGGATTCATCATTTGTATTAAAAAACACTTTGTAATACTATTGAAGATTCTTTCCATATCTAATTTGGTTCTTAACCCTGAGAATCATATATACCAATCCATTCAAAAAAGGTCCAAATGCAGCATAAACTGGGATTGGGTGTATAAAAACTCTAGCAATTTCATCTGCAGGTCACATTACAATAAACCACATGTGATTATGAGTTAGTTACAATTACCAAACCACTGTTAGGTTTTAAATCCAGCTAGGATCATCCATTTTAGACATGCATATATTTCCACAGATTTTTATTACAAAATTTGTGAAAAGTATTAGAGTTAGGTCTGATTTGATAAATGTAAAATTCCTATGTTTGAAGATCAAAAATATGAAGATGTTTATTTTTTTTTGTACAAATTGCAATTATTTGGTAATTTAAAACATGTATTTCATTCAGTTGCATTTACCGTATTGTTCTTATTAATTGCCTAAGCTCTATTAAATGCCCACTCCAAAAACATTCAAAGAAAAGTGTCAAAAAAAAAATCAATTTTGAAGCAGTTTCGTATCATTTTAAAAGCGTGTTCAATGAGGTTGCAATCAAGGAAATGATGTAAAAAAATTCAGTACTTCTGGTTTATCGGCGGCCATATAGGCCTATAACAGTTAGTTGCAGTAATTGTCAAAAGCTTACTTGGCAATTTTGTGCAAATTTTGATGCTGAAAATCAGTCTCTAATAATCGCCCACCCTTCAAAAATGTCACTGCCCATAGGGGATTAATTACGAAAATATGGTAAATGGAAAGTGAATCATTTCAATAGTGACTTACCTGTCATAGAATCTCTGTTTGGGCATGGCATGAGAGGCAACGCCATGAGGCAAAGAAGATACATGCCTGATAGTCCATTGTAACGCAGGATAGAAGCTGCAAAAAAAGAGACAGAAATCAATCAATCACTCAAGATTGGTTATGTTTGAGGCGTATTGCCAAGCCACATGAGCACATCATTTCTAAAGCTTTTTAGAAATAGGCATATTTTAAAATAAAAACCCCTCATACTATTATTGATATGGCCAACTTATCCCGTGTTATGGGGCCAACCCGCCCCATGGTCCACATTTTGACTTAACCTCGTGGTATACAAACATAACAAAGAATGAAGAGGATTTGATCTCATCATATAAAATGTTCCATTCACAAATAGGGGTGAAGGTAAATGCATTGAAATATATCATATGCCTTAACGTATTAAAAAGACTTCGTACATGTAAATTCAATGAATACATGGTTGTTTGGGTGCAAATTTTTGCTGCTTTCAGAGAAATTACAAGGAAAAAACTTCATTTATTTAATTTGTATTGCAAAGAAAAATTTACAGAAATTTTGAAAGTTTTCTTCAGATTTATTTCAGATTTTTTTTAATTTTTCCTTTTCATAAAATATTTTATTTTTTTCATCTTTATTTTTTCTGCCACATTGTGTCAACACAAATTTAAATGGATGAATCTCGTGATTGAAAATTTAGGCCTATGTGAATCTTTAAGCGGATGGATTCGTGGATTGGAGTCCAATTTCGGACCCTGTAGTGCACCATGCGCTGTTACTCCACTAGTGGAGTATCCAAGCACAACATGCGCAAATACTCCAATAGAGGATTAGGAATACTCCACTAGTGGACTATTAAAGTTGTATATATATGCAAATTTCCTCTACAAATGTTTACTACATGTATGAGTGCCTGTATCCATATCTATGATGTACTATCAATATATCAATACTGCTTTGGATGGGCGGTACAAACCTGCCAACTTCCAAATCCCAGAATGTGGGACATCCATCTAATCTTGGAATTAAAGATTGCATGTAACAATACACAGTGGAACCTCGTTAATACAAGATTTCGGGGACGTAGAATTTAGATTATCCAACTCATTTAACATAGGCCTATTGATTCTTGGGACTTCAAAATCACCTTAATTATCAGGTTTTAACGAGGTTCTACTCTAATTTGTACTGTTTGGGATGGATGATATAAATATTGTAATGCTTTTCGCAAGGGCTGCTTTACGGTGATGGACAATTTTGGGAAGCCATGGGAAATATAATTACTTTATAGAAACATACCTAGCTAATGAGAAACAAAATAAGACAACACATATACCCGTAGTGGTTGGATACTGCCAACAAGATATAACATTTTCTCTTCTGATATAATATTCCATACTAAACTATGACATATTCTGCCGCCATTATGGGTCAGTGATACAGATCTCAGAGCACGTGAAATAACTCCATTGGAGAACTCAACTCGCGAGAACCGTAGTTCTTGCTACTCAGAGAATTAAAAGAGCCGTCTCTCTAAAACAGTGGCTTATATACACAATGATGATTTCGCAATGTGACATGCCAGCAGCAATATGGCCAAATCCGAAATGCTGTTACAAAACAGGTCGATGCAAAAGCGACGTAACTTGATGTTTACTGCCAAGTTTGAGGTTAGGAAGTGCGTCTACGTCTACGGAATTGCCTTGAATGCGTTGTCCTGCACCGCGAAATGGCGTGCTACAAGACTACGCATTGACAATCCAGTAGAAATAGAGCTTTATTACAAGGGACAATTTACTGAGCATTTAGTGAAGGAATTTATGTAACAATTTAAAGGAAATATATATATCGGAAAGTTGCCGTGATGGAATAAAAAAGTGCTCTGAGAACCTGTACTGTTAGGTCTACGTAAGTGGACATTAGCAAGCAAGGTCAGTCGTAAGCAAATCAGTAATTGTCCACGCTAAGGTGCGTTGACCAGTCATAAGCTTACTACACTGTATATACAATAATTTATACAATAAAATAGTGGTAGGGAGACACCCGTAGGCCAGGGCATTTCAATATTATGCACTTATCAATTTATTCCCCCATCCCGGGGGACCCGGGACTAGC
>JXSR01S000447.1:141762-154797 GCA_000969725.1 Ophiothrix spiculata | reverse complement strand
GTATAAATCATTCGTGGACACTCTGTAAAATGGCTTTGAAGGTTGCTATACTATAGACACGATTATCCCTCAATTAGATTGTTCCATGTTCGAGGTTCAAAATTTCAAGAAGAATATTTTAGAAGTAATATTCCTCCTAGGTACTTTAAAGATTGACACATTTTTATTCATATTACTGATCATGCTAAATTTGAGCGAAATCGGTCGTCATCTACCGGCGCATAATTGCCCAAATATAACACCAAATCTACCACTGAGTAATAGCATTTTGTACTCAAGGTAATGGAGAAATGTGTATGAATTATCCCAATTATGCGGTAAATAACCAACATTTCTGATACTTTACAGAGTTCCCCTGTAAAGTCCTCCCAATACCATGTCCGTCTTTAAGTTGTGTAGCTATTTTAGTTCTACTTTAAATACAGCTGAACAGAAAATCCTTTAATTCAGGACTATTCACCAATTTCAAGAAGAATATTCCAGCAGTAATATTTAACCTACGTACTTTAAAGTTTTACACATTTTTATTCATATATTATTGTATTGAGTATTCATGCTAAATTTGAGCGAAATCGGCCAACATATAACACCATCACCAAATTCTCTTGCAGCTCAGAAATAAACACCATGGGTGACAGTAGATAGTTCAGGTGAAAAAGTTAAATATGTGTAAATGTATGTGAGTTTATTTCAATTGATTTGGAAAGAACTAGTGACAAGCTTTCCAAAGCCGTCAAAAGGTTCAAAAGAGGAAAGCAAAAGAGGATTATGCTAAAGCTGCCCATAATACAGCTTCAAAGAAGAGTAAACTGCTTTTTTCTACCCCAAAATCGAATGTCAAAAACAAAAAACAAAAACGGGACCATTTGATACCATACTTTATTTATTTGTATGCAGTAAATCAATATTCGATCAATTTGCACCAAAAACGTCTTTACTTTGAAAACAGCAACATTGGGTCAAGAGTTCCATTTTTTGATTACCCCTTAATTCTCAGCAATAAAAGTTATGCTTACGTAAGTCGTAAGTGCTTAAGTGAAACACATTATATCACCATCTAATGAAATAAAGTCAAAAAGCACAGGGAGATTTTTCTTTTTGTATTAGCACGTAATATCAATCTTACTCAAAGAAATGTCAGCGTTTTAGTGATCCTATGGTTGCTACATTGTTGTTGAAACAATCATGAAGTATACCGTGGGAGTCAAAAAAACTGCAATAATTATATAGATGGAAGCCATGTTGTAAAAACAAAAGTAATTTCGAACAAATTATATTACTTTCTAAATAGGTCATGAATTAAGCTTTCAAGAATTGTGAAAATTGGTAGAGGCGTTGCAAAGATATCCTTATTTGAATAATATGGTATGAAAACAGTTCTGTCCAAATGAGCATGTCTCGTCAAACGATTAGTGGCTCAGTTTTTCTACAAGCTCCATTGACAGCCAGGCTTATTAATCAACAACCACATTGTTCAAAAGGTCTCCGCAGGTCCTTTCGGTAACAACATAATGAAGCTTTTCACAGAGTATGGTACATCCAAGATGGTGCTCCTGCTCACTGTACCCTACGCGTACGCAACATACAAGAGCTGTTTGGCAGTCGTGTTGTTAGAATAGGACACCTAGTTCAATGGCAAGCCAGAAGCCCAGATCTCTCTCTACTTGATTTTTATCTATATGGGCACAATCAAGAAGAGGGTTTACAGACAGGGCCCCTTGCCAGTCTTCAACAGCTGCGTAATCGCATCACCGTTGTCTTTATCGAGTTCTGACGAGAAGAGAAGTTAGACACGCAGTTTGAAACATGGAAACACGGGCTCAAAGATGTCTCAATCTTTAAGGAGGCCATGTCGACGGACAAGTGACACTTCAACAAAACAAAACGCCACTTTAATTCAGTACCAACAAGCCCAAACAGCCCTTGTACCCCCAAACCAAGGAGAAAATAAAGATAATGTCATAATTATGTCCTGCACGACAGTTGGACAGGGCTATTTTTAAGCCTTCGTGTTGAAATAAGTGTATCTCTATAACGCCTTGATCAATTTTCCCCATTATTTCACCATTTTAAAGGTTAATCTATGATCTATTTAGATTTATAAATTACATGTTCATGATATCTCTTGTTCTTAAAATATGGCTTTCATTTAATTATTGCAGGTTTTTTTTTGACTCACTCGGTACAATGCTAGACACAAGTTTCGATAGTGAAGCTTCAGTATTTGACTAGAACTAATTATGATCTAGACCAGGCTGAGAAAAATCTACACTTGACGAAAATGTTACATTATGTCCAAATCAACTGTCATGTAAAACGCAGAGCTTACACAAAATCATGAAAATAGAGACAGCTTCATTCAGAAATTATTCTGGCGGAAATTGTGATGTATTTACGTCGACGGAACATGTTTTGTACATGATCAAGAATTATTTATGAATCTATTTATCATTAATAATTTGATTCCAACACAGAAGAGAGTGTCAAACGTACAAAAGAAAACAATTGGTAACTTTGCATACAATTTAGAGTTCAAGTTTAAGTAGACTGTAGTAGAATAGAATGTCTCATGTTAAATCATATATTTGTTTAAAAGCAGGGTATTTTATTCATTTGATAACACATTCTAATAAGTGTCTGATAAAAAATTTGAAAAATCAACGCATCAACAACAACACTGTCAAAATTGTTATTACAATATGTCTGAGAGTAAATAATGATTTAAAAAGAACTTAACAACACGTGTTTTTTTCACCAGGCAGCTAAGTTTAGAATATATTCCAAATGTTTGTACCTTGATGTCCTTATGTGCCATTGTCATATTAGATCCAATAAACATTCCAATTTAAATTACAATCGGTAGTGTACAATAAAAGTTACATTTTTTATCAAAAATTTGGATTTATAATTTTCTGGTCCAATTTTACGATTACTCTTGAATGAAGTTATATTGAGTAATTTCCTTGATCTGCTCACTCAAGCGTTACTATTGGTTACATTGTTTACTATGCTATCTTTTATTTATGCTGAAAGAATTAACAATTTTGATGAAAAATAAGACAGATATGATCAATTTTCCAAGGTGATCCATGTTTATTTCATTCAGAAGCACCCCTGCTTTATGAGCAAAAATCATGAAATTGGACCAGACAAAAATCCACCCAAAAAATTAATAAAACGCTACTTTTGTTTTACACGTAACTGATTGAAATAAACAAACGATATCTGAAAGTTCAATTCATGGACTATAAAATGCAATGTTTACTTACTTTCTGACTGCCCGTTAAACCTGAGGAAATTGCAGACAAAGATTCAAAGTTTTATTCTGGGACACCCTGTATAATATAGTCAATGAGTATATTATTCTGGTTGTCATGATTTAATTTTATACTTGTTACTGGAAAATGTTTTAAAATTCAACATATTTTCGGTCCACATGGAGGGGAAGTGGTTGTATGTACTTTGTGTTCTTTCTTAAGGCTACGGTCCCTAAAAACGTCTTGCTCGACTGAATGTCATATTTACTGCAAGTTTTTACCTACTTACACCTACCAGAATCTCACAATTTTTAGCGTACATATTGAATAGAGTCTCTAGTTTATACATGGAACTTTACAAGTGATTTTACGTCCACTATCAAGGTCAAAATAACGCCTAAAGACAACTTCGGAAAAGTTGATCCTTTTTCGGCGAAACCTCATAATTTCATGGTGTTCGAACAGTTCGACTGGTTTCAAATTTTGACAGATTGTAGGCTTGATACTTCTTATTGAATTACAAACAAAATTTTATAAATATGCTGAGTTGATTTTGAATGATAATGTAGCAAACCCGCGCTGTGTTGCCCGAAAATCCGGACGTGAATTACGACTCTGAGTTTGCCCTGTTTGAGCTGTGAATTGTCTGTTTTTAGTATCTACATTATCTACATTCTGTCTGATATACGCATTCGCATAATTTACTTACAAATTGAGCATTCCAATGAGGCAAAAATTGCAATTTTTATGTAAACAAAAGAAAAAAACCGGCAATCAATGTTTATGTTTTAGATTTTAGTTCACAATCTCAACGCTGCCTTGATAGCTCAGCGGTAGATCTCTCGCTTCGTAATGCATGACTAACCCCCGCCATAATCCATGGTTCGAGTCCTTGCAAAGGCAGTGAAAACTATTTATCTTTTCATGATTGAAAAATAGTTCACTTTTTCCTGAGCATATGGATTCCTCGTACCCTTAACACTATTATTATAATCGATGTTGTTCGACAGAAAGGACCACAAGCCACAAGTGCCAACAATTACTAGTCTATGTAATATGCAGGTCGGTTATTGTTTGCTTTTGTTTCATAAACCATATTTGGGCTAATAACTCATTACCATGATATCGGGAAAATAACCTGTTTGGAAAAAAAACCTAGCCAAAAAGTTGAAAATGTGCATACGCTCTATGTGGACAGGTGTCATATTTGTGGTCACATGTCAGAGTACTGTCTCCACTAAATAACTTGCCTGATATTACCTAATGTTGACCAGTGACTTTTTTGGAAACAGTTCCAGGTAATATTCTAATAATAAAGAAATGTTGAAAAATAATGTTGTGTCAGGACACTATTTCAGTACACCGTTTTATATAAAATGATCAGCACATTTAAAACACACGACATAATTAATTTGACTCGCTTCATCGGCTTCAACATAGTCTTGCCACTCCGAAAAGTGTTGATTACACACATTAACTCATGATGCGGGTAAGTTGTATTCATTACATCTTTGTTTTTAAATTCAACTAAAATAATGGATGAGGTAGAGGACGTAATAATGGAATATATTCTTACTTTTGGTGAAACTTAATTTTCCCAACATTATTTCACGTGGTTATATTTATAGTACTTGTTGGTATTTAAGGCTATAGATACATCACTATGGAAGTTGTCATGTTTTTAACAATATTTGGTATAATAACTAATATTAGTTTACATTAATCTTAGAACTGTTTCAATGTTACTATGAATTATATCAAATTAAGACTAAATTAATTAGACTTTCAAATGGCATAAACCGCTTTTGTACTCTAATTCACAAACTAATTGCATATACCATATAAAAGTATACATTTTAGAATTGAATTTGTACCCTGAACATGACGGAGATATTGGTTTTTAAAAACAAATACAACAATTTTGGCAAAAAATGCCCAAAACCTGTATCTTTTGCCCCGGAAATTTATTGAAAGCGTAAAATATGCAAACGAGAAATTTTGATTTTCTTCTTGCTTTTTGGAATCTAGACACAAATATCCGTGAAGGGTTTTCTCAAACGTTTGTTTTTTTCTCAAGTTTTCTTTTTAAATCCAAAAATGCTTCAAAAAATGTAAAAAAAATCACGTTGCCATCATAAATTCTTTTGACCATTGCATATTGTACGTCCGTTAATTTTCATCAATTATTTGATTTAAATTAATCCTCCATAGTAAAATGGTAGTTTCATAAAGAGGAGACACCTTTGCAATCGAAAAGTAATCGAGATACAAGTTTTGAATTCGTTTTATATTAGAATTACATTTACTGATGCAATTTGAAATAAACACTTTAGAGACTGACTATTCAAATTCTTCTCGAGCGACTTTCCGCTCACAACTTGACAGCAGGTCTCATTTGTGACCCGTGATATCGAGAGGTACCTTAAGTTCGGCATAATAAATTACGAGACATGGGCCATTGAAGCAGAAACGTTACCTTTGAAGTGTATTCTATTATATTAATCATGTTCCAATTGCAACACCCAAAACATAAGACAAATGTTTTAAAAATCGAGATAAAAAATTTTCTTCATTCAAGTTTTACCAGTACAGAACTTTAAACTCGATTTTTTCAGAACCATATCTTTCTGAATCAGCCCGATGCCTTTTACCAAGTTGGATGTAACTTTGCAATCAAACATCCAATAATCAAAAGCAAGGTGTCATTGTCATTTTTAAGCTTAATTTATAATCTTTCAGATGAGATCAAAAAAATCAATTTTTATTTTGGGACCCTTAAAGTACCTTTCGATATGACAGGATCTCATTTGTACTTTTTACTTGATGCATCAAATATCTGATGGCCAATGAATACAAAAGAAATAGACATCCTAACGTACATTTCTCACACGCAATACATCATTATTTTTCTTTCCAGACCTCAATCGAAACAGTTGTAATTGGCATATGTATTGTGATATGCATATTGAAAGTAAATGGTACGCCAACACCAGCGAATATTGGTAATAGTACACATGAAGCAGTAACTACAACATATCAGTCGCATTTTACAAAAGAAGAAATGCAAGAAATCACTGGGATTATGAACAACAAGTCTGAGGGACTCACTACTGGAATCCTGGTAGATCGTTTTGTCGGAACAGAAGAGTCATATACAGATAATACAAAAGAAATCATAACTACAGATAATCTACAAGAAATAATTTCTACAAAGCTACACGATATCATCACTAAAGGTATGGTACAAGAACTCCATACGACAGAAGAGCCACAACACGATGGAGATGAGGCCACAGAGCAAGCAAACAGTATTTGTGGAGGAATTAGTTCGAATATTGCAACAGATGAACTGTACCCAAATACCAACAAGTTCCTAATGTACCCGTTTGCTCAGCCAGGTGAATATTTCACACCAGCAACACCCAAGGTAAGATAAAGCAATATTATTCGTTTTTTCATCACTTAATATGTTAATATGACACATTTAAATTTAGATCACAAGAAAAAGTTTTTTCACTTAGATTTTATAGATACGACAGATTTTTTAAAAATGAAGCCCAACACGGAAATAATGTTAACAATTAGAATATAATATTCGTTTTTTAACTTTAGTAATTTATTTATACTTGTTTCCTTTCAAAGCAACATTTTAACATTAACATTCATCATAGTTAAGAATCGTGACAGTCGATTCAATAAAGAGAAAGCCCTGTAATTCGGTAGTGTGTAATCACTCCAAACAATTATAAACGATTTGTGTTCCGTGATGTAGCGGGATTCGAATTCATGATGCACCAACCAGATTAATAAAATGAGCTGTAAAGTAACCTTAATAATGGTTAATATAAAAAAATAGAATTGAACAAAGCAGAAGCTGATCTCAAGAACATACTTTGTGGAGTTCCCCAAGGATCTATTTTGGGTCCTCTTCTTTTTATTATGTATATTAATGACATTACAAAAACTTTAATTTATAATGTATTTTGTCGTTATCTTAATATTTCCACTCCATGGTAAACTGACATTAAAGTAAAACAAAAAAATATATTAGAGTTTATTTTATTTGCAGATGATACAACATTATTATATTCAAGTGAACAACTTGCAAATGAAATATCAATAATAAACAGAGAACTTTCAGAAGTTAGAAATTGGTTTAAAGCTAACAAATTGTCAATAAATGCCACCAAAACCAATTATATGATAATGGGTACACCAAGAATGACTTCGATAATCAACATTGATGATTCAACATTAACACAGGATATGGATATCATCTTAGATAATACAAAACTTAATAGGGTAACAAATACTAAATTTTTGGGTGTCATTATTGATGAAAATTTAACATGGAAAAACCATATTGACGGAGCTTCTAAAACTATATCTAGAAATATTGGGGTTATAAACAAAGTTAAACTTTTTATGCCAGAAAGAATTTTGTACTCATTGTATTGTACTCTTGTTTTACCATATATTAACTATGGAATAATTGTTTGGGGAGGTGCTTGTAAAACCAACTTGGATAAAATACTAAAACTCCAAAAATGGGCAGTTCGAACCATATCCAATAGTCATTATCGAAGTCACTCTGAACCACTTTTCCTCAAACATGAAATTTTGAATGTATTCGACTCATATAAACTAGAAACTGGTGTATTCATATGTCCAAATATTCAATTGGATTATTGCCCAAGACGTTTGATGTTTTATTTATAAAGAGGTCAGATATTCATGACTGCCATACAAGACAACGGAGTAACGATTTCAATCACACAAGAAACAAAAGGGTATTTGCTGATCAAGCTATCAGAACTGCTGGTCCACTTCTATGGAACCCGCTTCGTGAGGATTTGAAAAATGCAAAATCAGTTAAACATTTTCGAAAACAGTTGAAAAGCGTATAATGGTATATGATGCTAATTCTTATCACATTTCTTGCAAATTAATTATTGTATCGGTCTGTTGGTATCCGGAAATCCTACTCTTTGTATCTTTTTAAAATTATTTTTTCAAAGGGAATGGTAATGTTCTGGCCTTATTGGCCTTTTATCCATTTCCTCTGTAATTGTCTATCTTTATATCATATTGTTATTTTCTTGTTATATTGTTATTGAAGATTATGGAAAATAAAACCTGAACCTGAACCTGAAGCTGAAGCCCATTTGATTGTGCTGTGATATGTTTAATAGTTCTAGCCTGGATAATTGGGCGATTCGCCAAATATTTATCCAAATTAAAGGAACGACATATTGAAATGTATTGGGAAAAATGTACTCTGCGGTATTTGTTTAAAGCAAACAAGATTTCCATAATTTGTTTTTTTGAAGGCAACATAAATAATACTTTTTCTGAGAGTCTTTGTTTCATACGAAGTAAGGGCTAAGAGTAAATTGTACAATTGTGTTGGGAGTGGCCATCTTTCTCTTTCTCTTTTTCTTGCTATCTTTTCTATTTTCGGCATCTTTTCAAAGATGCATTGGCCAGCATGCATAGATTAGCTATTTCTGGCTATCCAGGTTGGTACTTTTGTATGAGCTTGGAAGAGACCATGAGTTCATCATGGATCTAATGGCATGTGTCCGTCATGGACAAACCGAGGTAAACAAACAAACAAACAATATGGTAAATTAGCACTAAACTGGAATATATATATAATATAAGAATCGGCAATGACATTAACCTATGATTTGATCTCTTTGCTTGTGATTATCTTAACAGTGTGTAATTATGGTTAAATACTATCTTTTCTAGCCTGAACACAGTTTTCTGTAACACTAGTAATAATCAATTTTCACGGTTTTTTTTTTAGAGATGCCCAATTGGTCGCATGGGTCGCATGTTCGATCCAATCAACTTAATTGGATCTTGTCCCTATGACATTATTGATAACATTGACACGAGAAGAGTTCCAGTTAAGATCAATGAGGCAAGGTGTCTTTGTAAACATGGCTTAGATCTGTACGATAGATCAGAAAGAGTGGATACCGTATGTGAAGAGGTATGTTTGATTGACAATTACAACCTTATATTAGTTTTATCACGTACGACTGATTATACGACCAGTCGCACGGTTATTCCAGTAATAGTCCGTTAGAATCCAAAATATTTTGAACATGTTTTAGATCATGTTCAAACACCTGTCTGCGACCCAGATTGTCTTTCCTTATCGCACTCTTTCGATTTGAGTACTTATACAAATAAATCCAAATGAACCATTTTGATGATGACCTGTAATTAAAACATCGGTCCATTATTTGAATGTTGAGAGTTTTGAAAGTTAAGTTCCTTTCATCCACTAAAAAAATCAACGCAAAGGCCTGCAAAATTGTCACAAGTGCAGCTTGCCCGGCAGCAGATTGTCATATAAGTTTGTGCATATTTTTTCCGTAATTTAGAATTACAATAAATTAGATTAGTGATCGTAACAAATAAAGTAATGATTTTTCAACCAAGGACCTATATATGCATTCCCAAAATCAAATGGACGATAATTCCAGAAGAGTTGCGTATCTTTATCTTTAGGTATGTGTTTCAACTTTTACCTGCACCTTTTACATCATGATTTTGGTGTCATTTGTATATTTATCACGTGTTTTTCTGGGTCTTTTTACCTGTAGATTAAGCAATCAATGAAAGTTCTAATTCAAAATGGCTGCTATAATGGTTACTATAGTTACAGCATGACTGAAATCGAAGTTGTTGTCGGATGTGTGCAGATAAATGGTGGGATAAATTCTAGCTAAGTCCTCAGCAGGGTATTCGTAGATGAACTTGACAAGCTGAAGTTGTATATTTATATATCTTTATTTAAATGTATTATCATTATCATTTATTGTCAGCATGATGTAAATCTCAGAGAGAAAGTGTGAGACTGCCTGTAACCACTGTTGTGTTCTTAATGATTCATTTATAATGTATTTTGTCGTTATCTTAATATTTCGACTCCATGGTAAACTGACATTAAAGTAATGTTATGCTTAAACTATTTACCAATTGATAATACAGAGATTTTACATTGCGGTAATTTCTAACAAAACAACCCCCAGCTTATATGGAAGTCAAAGGAGCCTGAGACTGTAAAGAGTAATTTGAAATCATCTCAAAATATGTGATACCAAAAACAAAATAAAATATTACTAAAATTTATTTTCTATTTATTTTAAAGATAACGTATTTGGTGTCAAAATTCTACACATTTAAACTGCTGTCACGAAATGAGCGCAAAGTCGCAAATGAAAATGTTTAATAAACTTTGTACTTTTTTACAACATTAGTAGTGAAACTTCATAGAGGGAGCTAGCAAGTAGTTGATTCGATTCAATGATTTTGTTTTTACATTTCATTTGATATGATCATCAAGCTAATTATTCAGAAAGTAATACTGAGATATTCTTAGTTCATAACTTGCTTCTGGCATATTGACATCATGGTGCTATTATTTGAAAAAATTTCCCCAGCACAACATTGAATGTCCACAAATATTGTTAATGTTAATGAGTAATTGCAGCCATTTTACTGTTTTTATACTCATAATACTTTATCCAAAACAACAACAAAAACAAAACGATAGCATACAGGACTTACAATATGATAAACAGACAAAATGGCGTAAAACTACCTACTATGAATACATTTTGTGTAATCTTGCAACGGTAATTTCACAATATGAGAACTGTATTTGTTAGATGGCAGGTAATCCTCTGTGTATTACATGGTCAGAAAAGAATCCAGTACCATATGATTGCGACATGTATTCAGTTCAATGAATACTAAATATATATAAACACCTGTATCTTGAAAATATGAGGAAATGTTTGAGTAAGTTTCGTTTTAGAAACAAATCTCTTTAGATATTAACAGGCAGACAGGTTTCGGTCTGTGGCAATTATAGTTCTTATACTAGGGTACACTATTATCGCATTGAAGGGTAGCTTCGTTAATTAAGAGACATGTTCGTATCTGTGTAGAAGACTAGTAGTAAATTCTTTACATATTCATTAAAACTGTGATAACTATATACAATGGTAAATAACACATGACTAAATCTAAATCTAAATCTAAATTTATACTCAATAAAATTGCTAGAAGCAACATCTAATTGAGATAACAAATTGGCATACGGTGAAACCGACATAGATAAGAATACATATGAAAATTTTACTACAATGAAGAGAGTAAACAATATAACCTAAGTTGACTGCAGGCGAGGTACCGGCAGCCTCCCCTCAGGGCGAAGGATACCCTAAGAGTTTGCTTACAAAATACAAATACTTTGTTGATGATAATACACAAAGGCACATAACTTATTACAAAGTGAGGTTTTGAAATTTGCAAATGAATTTGAATCTAAAATGGATGTGGACAGACTGTTCCATTCTGATATGGTTGCTGGGAAATAACTGTATCTATACACATTGGTTTATGTCTTAACGACCTGGAATCTTTTTGGATGGTATTGTCTGGTTTGCGTTGCATTTTGACGTTTGGTGTACTCTGGGATTGGGATTGCAATATCATTAGAATGGATTTTGAACATAATTGATAGGCGGATGTTCTTTCGTCGCTCTTGCAAGTTTGACCAATTTAAATCACGTAGGATGTTAGTTACGGTACCGTCTGATCTACTGTAATTATTCGCCACAAATCTAGATTATCTGTGCTGAACCATTTCAACAGATGTCAGATGTTACATGGGATCCCAGATGGCCAGATCAACGCAGGCATATTCTAAATGGGGTCGTACAAGAGCAAGATACATTTTTTCCTTGATGGCTTTGGAACAACGGTGGAGATTTCTTCGTATGAACCACAACGCCCTGTTAGCCTTCGCAACTATATCATTGATATGAATCGCCCATTTCAAGTTATGGGTTATTTCGACACCTAGGTACGGATGATGAGATACGTATTCTTAATTTCTATAACTCATACTATAATTATAGATACTTGGGTTACATTTTGTTGTTACCCTTAATGTTTTACATATGGCTATGTTAAAACCCATCTGCCACTGACATGACCAGTCATACAGGGATTTAAGGTCCTTTTGCAGAATGTCATGATCTTGAAGTGATTTAATGACCTATACAGAAGACAGTCATCTGCAAATAGACGTATCTGTGTATTATTATCAAAGTTTGACGCTATATCATTGATATAAATCAAGAACATTAGACGCCTAACACCGTACCTTGAGGGACCCCGGATATAACCGGGGCTGGTCGAGCTGATTCACCCTCAACAACAACTTTTTGCGTTCTGGTTGTTAACCAATTCCTAACCCATTTCAAGATCTTACCTCTTATTCCATAATGCTCAAGCTTACCAAGAAGTCGTTGGTGCGGGCCAGTGTCGAAGGTTTTTGAAAGTTTAGAATTTGGAGATCTGTTTGAAAGTTATGGTCAAGATTGCGAGCAAGATCTTCTACAGTGATGATTAACTGAGATTCGCAACTGTGTTTCGTTCTAAAACCATGCTGAAAATGAGAAAGAATATTGTATTTTTCCAAGTGACACATTATATGACGAAAAAGAATATATTCCATTAGTTTACATGTTACCGAGGTGAGTGACACTGGTCTATAGTTAGCTGGGTTATCTTTTGGCCTTTTTTTTGACTAATGATGACCTAGGATGTTTGTAAAATTACATTTCATTATATTAACACTGGATTTTGTATATGAAA
Organism: Ophiothrix spiculata; assembly: GCA_000969725.1. Lineage (NCBI taxonomy): Eukaryota > Metazoa > Echinodermata > Ophiuroidea > Amphilepidida > Ophiotrichidae > Ophiothrix > Ophiothrix spiculata. The sequence goes on along the minus strand of JXSR01S000447.1, from coordinate 141,853 downwards.
TTTGAGGGGCGATATCGAATGACTTTTTAAATACCAAAGAACAGCATCATCTGTAATATATCTAAATTTGGTGAAATTTGGACAACAACAA
>JXSR01S000447.1:121878-134262 GCA_000969725.1 Ophiothrix spiculata | reverse complement strand
TGTTTCGTTGATTTGCTTGTTATTTTATATGTATATATGGAAATAAAGATTTGAAGATTTGAAGATACAAAATGGCAGCCGAACGGTAAATAGAAAAAAGAAAAAACCAATGGATTTCTATTATTTGACGATGTACTCTGTCCAATGACACCAACAGATCCATCCCTAGCGAGAGGAAAAAAAAACAAATTTATATAATTTCATAATTAACTAAATTAGTAGTCAGAGACGAATATGTAACTAATAAAGTCTAAATAGAATAATAATAAGCATGATAAGTTACTGACGATTTCATGCGTAACAGGAGGGCGCGCAAATGTCTTTACTTGAGTGCATAAGTAGTTGTATTTAAACAGATATGGTTAATTGTAATAATTAATCGAACCTTCTTTCCTTAAATAAAAGACTACAAATGTCGTCGGCGCCCTCGTCATACAAGCGTAGACGAAATCATTTGTGGGTGGCTCTGTCAGGTTTGTAATTTTGATACTATTTTTACATGATATTATGTAATTCCTTGCCAAATATTATAATTTGTCAACAATATTTTCATGTGAGAATTAGAGAGGAGAGTGATGGAAAAATTGTCAATTAGATGTAGGAGATCTGCAATAACCAATATCACATAATAACTGAAAACAGTGAAATCATATCAACAAAACCATTATTTTTGTTCGCAACATTATTAAAGTTCTATTGAATGTTCTGACGGTATAAAAGCTGGATAGTGATGTAGTAAATTTAAGTGTATGTAGACATTTGTATTATACATGTATATAATTTGTATGAGGCCAGAAAAATATTATGTAGCCTCTTTTAGGTCATAACACTTAATTTGCCAGTCATTAAATTCTTTCCCATTTGCAATTAAATTTGTGAAAGACTTTTGCTTGTACATTGTAACAATAAACTGGCTTTAATTCTATTTCAAAAGATTATGTATAGTCATGTGTCAATACAAACTCCAATACATTTCTATCGAAATTGACTTGTACTCTATTTTTACCATTTTGTCAAGTTTATTATGCGAAATGCGCATGCGTATTATATGTAAATTTAGCAGGCAAACTTACATAATACGTGACATGGTAATATAAAATTATTTTGATTAGGTTGCACAATAATCTGAATATCAGAGGGATGTCTGAGGGGATTATGTCTAATTTCAACATTTTATTCGGTATGCAGAAGGGAAGACAAAAAACATGTTATCAAAATCCAGTTATTTCATTTAATTACGCAAATTAAGGTTTTAGTGCAAGATAGCATTGATCGTTTTTGGACATTACGTCATTACTCAGAATTCAAGTAATTATCTATATATTTACAAATTCATGTACAATTAACATAGCAAATTTGGATTGGCAATATTAAAGGCCAGACTGATACATGACATGGCTAGCTTTGCGAGTAATTTTTAAACGCCTATTGGTACATTTGTACATACATGTATGTTCTGACTTTTGATTTTGAAAATGGGCTATACGTCTAGGAATACTCCGAACCAGTGATAGCCAAAGTCCCAAGTCAAGGTGTTGGCAACCGATTATTGATTATTATTCTTTCGATATTTCTAAAAGGTTTTGAATTTTGCCAACCGATATTATTTCATTGGATTTGAATTAATAATTCAATGATTTGCTCCTCATCTTGTAAATTCACGTGTCCTATATCGTCTGCACATTACTCATGTATAGTAACTGCAAATGTTATACCGAAAGAGGAAATTCCACCATAAAATAAAATTGAGGGAACCCCTAGAACAGGAGGCGAAATTCAAGTCTTAAGTCACTTAATTTCATTTTCATGATCTCATGTCTTCCACGAAGAGCTATTCATGATTCATGAATATTCATGATACATGAATATTTACAATGCCTTGGTCATATACCGTTACATTACACCGAAAGAGGAACTTCTACCACAAAAATAAATTTGAGGGAATACCACCCTAATTCAGGAGCGCAATTTACTGTGAAGTTTAAAAAGTCATGTCATTGTCTTTCTCATGCTCAATCAGCCAAGGGTTATTCATGGTACATGAATTGTTAACATTTATTAGTCTAGAACCATTATCATATAACAATTAATTCACGCGGCTCGTGGTCTTTTGTCTGTGGCTTGCTGGACTGCTTCGATAGTTAATATTTTCCTAGTACCTTGACATTGAGTTTAAAGGGAAACAAACCAAATTCATGTTAAAAGAAGTCACATGCTTTAACAATCTAACAATTTGTCTTGAGCCACATTTTCCCTGTTCAGGTTTGCTTAAAACAAAAGATCAATTTTAAATTTTAAGTGTGACCGTTCAAAAGTCCTATTTAGAGATTCTAGGTTTTTTTCTTGCCCAGCATTATATGCAAATAACTGCAATAAGATAAGGACAATCTAATGGATTTGTTCAATGGTGCTTTTGTTATAAAAGCTACTCTCAAAATACAAAAATAGCATTATTTTAGACCCGCACAGTCTAAGACAGGTTTCAGAATGACCGACAAACCAGTTACATACATTGGAATCCTTAATGGTGCAGGTATGAAAGGACAGGTTACCTTTTTAAAGTATAGCCCAATTACAGTGAACCATTAATAAGTGGAAAAACAATGTAACTGAAAAGAGGAACCTTTAATACACATATAGATCAACTATATGCTTTAAATAGTTGCGTTTATATCAAATATACCGGAAACTAATCAAATGACATAAAATAACAAGGAATCAGAGAAAATAGTCTGTAAAAATTGTTATTGTTGTCAAAAAGTCTTAGTATTTGCATGTTCTTTTCAAACATCAAGCATGCAATACTCCAGCCATGCCAAAGATAAACATTTCTTAACCAACGTCTTCCTGAGGTTACTACCCCCTGTGATTTTGAAATTGGGGCCCCTAAAGTTGATATAAAGATCATGAAAATCGGTCAAGGCGTTACGTAATTATGACATCGCAAAGTATTTCTGGACCGAAAAAAAAAAATCGACTTTTGGCAAAAATGGCCACTTTTTCAAAATATCGCTATAAAAGTTCTAAATGTCCGATTTTCGCCGGGTTTTTGCTAATAAATGAAGAAATTAACAATTCGAACATGTCCTGTAAGTTTCTAGTCCATTACATGCAGAAATTTTTCACAATTGCGATTTAAAATTTTTCGAGGTGGCAACCAAACCGATGACTTTGACGGGCTACCATAACCCCACCTTAGGTGGTACCCCCGATTTCTTCCCCGTCAAAATGACCGCAAAGGATGTAAAAACAATTACCTAAATGCTCGCTTTGTTTTGCGTTTTGGTGCAATCGGCGATCATCCGTTAGGGGAGTGAGTGTTAACCCCCACCCCCTTAGGAAGACGAGGGTTATGGGAAAGGGCTTTTCTCACCAACAAAACAAAGGAATGTCATGTTCACTGAAAGTTTTGAAGTTTTTATGCTTACTACACATTACCACCTAGCACACTTTTTGGCATAAATAAAAGAGTTTGGAGTATCCAAATTATACATTTTAAATCTTGACTTATGATTTCGTTAGTCAGAAACATCTTAACCATATTGTCACTGGTAGACTAAGTATAGCACCTAGTACCTATAGATGTTGTTTTTACTTAATTGTTTAAATGAAGAACATGAAGTTCAATCAGAAAACTGTTATGTCGTATTGATGGTTTATTGGAAATACACAAAACATTGCACCCTTCTGTAATGACGGCATACACTCATACATTACTACTGAGATTATAACTACTTTGAAAATACAAAATATTGAATGTAAAATGGAGTGATGAAATATTGAATTTTTTGTATACTGCTGCATATTAAACTTTACGATTTTTTTTTTCGTGAAGCATAAGGCCCTCGAAAAGGTACAACAAATTTGACCGTCCATCACAAACCAGCCGTAAATGCAGCTTCTTGCCATTTTCACTTTTTTAAATATCTGCAAAGACCATTTATGAGGATTAAGATGGCACGTCAATGAAAACTCGATTTACAAAAGTCACTTTGTGGTCCGTCAAAGATTGTAAAATGTATAAATAAGAGATAAATGTGTTCAAAGATCAGTATTAACCTCTACATTTTCTGTTGATTGCCCTCAAAATATGCAGATATGTTTCATATTTCCGATCGTTTTATATCAATGAAATTTTGCTGGTGTTTTGAAGTAAGCACATGGATTGTGAACCTGTCAAAAAATCAATTTCGGCAAATTACGACCTTGACATGTATTTTCACCCGTAGCGCAAAATGAAATTTGCTGCATTTACGTCTCGTTTAAGATGGACTGTCACATATTACGTTGTGCGCATAACGTTATTTACGCACAACTTAGTAATATGGTCGATTGCGCAAAAGTACCCGGATTTATTGTACTTGGGAAAGTAGTCTATTTGCAAGAAACACACGAATGGTAGGCTGGTATGATTATTTGCATTAAGTTTGGAAAAAATGGTTCGAGGTTTGAGAGCCACAAGGCCGTATTTGCAAAATGAAAAAAAAAAAAAAATAAATAAATAAAAAATAAAACAGCCACAAGGGCATATTTGCACCTTTGTTGCCCGTGCAAATACGGCCTTGTGGCTCTCAACCCTGGGACTTAACTTTAAAGATTTTTCTCCTAAGGCTAGGATAGACCTTCAAATGGCATAAACCGTTTTTGTACTCTAACTCCTAAACTAATTACATAAGCCACATAAAATAATTATACATTTTTAGAAGCAGATTTTTACCCTGAACATATTGGTGATATCGGTTTTTAACCAAAAAGTTGATTTTGGCTAAAAATGCCCGAAACCATATTTTTTTCCCCCACAAAATTTCTGGAAAGCCTTAAACTAAAATTTGCGTTCGTGAAATTTGATTTTTTTTTTTGTTTTTGGAATCTATAAATAAATGTTTAAGAAGGGTTTTCTCAACCCTTGATCTTATTTTTTGAAAAATTGCCAAAAACAGACCAAAAATTACCATTTTGGTTGCAATGGTGAGATTTTTTACATTGTTTGACCTATTTTTAGCTTAAAAAAACCAAGATAAGAATCAAAAATTTGAGAATACCTTACCTATACATTTGTTTATAGATTTCAAAAAGCAAAAAAGTTCAACATTTTATAAATGCAAATTTTAGTTAAGCTTTCCAGAAATATTTTTTTTTTATTTGGGGGGGGGGAAGAGGAAATACGGGTTTTAGCATTGTTTGCCATAATTGACATTTATGGTCAAAAACTAATCCGCTTCTAAACATGTATACTGTTATAGAGTTTATGGAATTACTTTGAGAGTTAGAGTAAAAAAACGGTGAAGGTCTACCCCAGCATTACAATGGAACAGCTTTTTTTTTATAATACCAAAAGTATCTGAATGAAAATTTTAAATTATTGTAAATTAAAGTTACTTCTCTTCTCCAAGTGTCATCGGATTTCAGGTGTGTTACAAACCTGATTAAAAATTCATATAGACAATCTGTTATGTCATTTGGAAACTCTCTGATCATGCAAAAACCAAAGAATAAAAGTTGATTGTGGTATAACAAAAAATAGTATTTTTGATACTATACTAAAATTGCAGTGCATGTTGTTAATACTCTTTCTTTTAATACATCCTATAATCTGGATATGTATGATATAAATTAAAGAGAATGATACATTCTACTATTTGTTTTTGGCACATACCAAAACGATTCTGGCAACAAATAATGTTGCATTATTCCAGCAAAGCTGATATACCTCCTATAAGGGGTGATAAATCATTGGAAATAAAAAGCTTAAATCATTGGATACCCGAATATTTTACATATCAGAAGGCCCTTGGTTGCGTTCTACAGGAGAGGAAGTCGTTTGATACACCAATTGTACTTCCTGACAAACGCAAGCGAACGCGACTTTTTGTGTTCTCCATTCATACTCATATACAGGATCTTCATTATGATGCAGGCATTCTGTTCGCCAAAGAACCCGAACCTCGTGATAGATCTGTCGAAAAAATACATAAAAAGTTGTAATAGTTTTAAACGTCATATTGATGACAATTAATGGATAACAGAATATTCAAGGAATTTGAGAAGTCTCTGCAGGTATCACACCACTTATTTTTTTCTACAACTTCTAAAGTAAATCTTTATTATCCATTTAGAAGTACCGTAAATGCTTAATAATTTACATGTATTTCTTCCAAAAATTCTAATATGTTAGTATCATTTATTTTAAGATTAATTCGTTATCAATGATGATACAAGAGCCATAAAATTACTTCTACTTTAATGGGTAAAGGAGGACCGTCGTTGTGTAGAAAAGTAAAACCATCCTAAAAATTTAACCAAATGACGATTTCCTTCCCTTTATTAACGTTATCTCATAAACAGACAAAGGATTTAGTTTACAAATAATTAAAAAATTGTAGTTGACAAAAGAAGTATTGAATTAATCTTCCCGCACAAGAGAAGCCTGTTAATCAAAGTATGTGATAGGCTATTGTCTTCGACAAAACAAAAATGTCTGGCCGTTTTTGTTATGCTTTCCCTTGTTTAAACACAAACGGATTGTTACAGATTACAATCTCTCAAGTGGGGATTATCTTTACTTATTGACTGCAGTGAATAGAATAAGCAATGGGTTAACAAAATATTTTACAACAGATTGCAAAATGCATTGTTATGCACGGAGAGAACATTTGAAAAATTGTCGAAGATTTTAAAAACTTACGGCTTCACAGTTAGTATTCAGACTACTACAACCTCCATTTAGCGGCGCAGTTCCGGATGCTCCATTGTCATTACACCGGCACACAGCATGCCAGACATATGAAGGAATCCGCAGTGGATGATAATCATAATCCCATCGCTGGGTGCAACCAGCTGTGTTGATTAGTCCACTTCCAGGAGGCGTCTGACTGGTTGCACAGTGTCCCCTATGAGGAATGTATTCTTGGAATGAACTGTGGTTGTGATGATTGTGATGATGATGATGGCGATGTGTATGGTGCTGGTTTTGGCAGTTATTATCGGCACTGGAGCAGTCTCCTGGCGTCTGAAAGATTGAAAATATGATATTAAATTGTCATCAAAAAGAATATAAGAATAATTATAATTAATAGTAATATAATAACGACTACAATGTTTCAATGGTTCTTTCTAATTATTAAAAAATTCTTTTTTTGCAGAAGGTTTCGTGTGGATGTGCAATTATAAAAATGCCGAAGATGTAAATGATACATGATTTTTTTTAACCTAACGTTATAAGCAATGGATTAACTTGAACACTAATTTAACATATCCACCCAAAATATAGTCTAAAATATGTAAACAACTAAACCAACTAATAGTCTAATTTATCAATGAAAATAATCTGCATTTGTAAATCTTATATATTTTGTGATTCTCTCAAGATACGTCAACACCATAATTGTATATATACAAAGTTTCAGCAATTATCCGAAGGAGACATTCGGTGAAATAAAATGTTGCACTTTAATTCTTTTTAAAATCTTTTTAAAAACAGTTCCAACCTCCTTCGTTTTCAGAAAAATGTATTCAATAATGCATAAAAAACATTTAGAACAAGACATTTGTTGTAAAACCATTGTATAACACTTCTATCTTACAATGCGATAAACCGATTTTGAAAAATGTGCTTGTAATTTTAAATAAGATAAATCTCATATTGCGTTGTAGTAAAGTAAACGCCCTTGGTAATATGTTAACAATTGCGTGTAGTCAACATATTAGAAAGTTAACTATGTAGTGCTTGCTATAGAATTCTGTATATGAGATTAAAAGTAATTGTTATTAACATTATTTGTCAATGAACCATTGAGAACTAAAAATCAATTTTGAATGAATTAATTAATATGATTAGTTTTGACTTCGGAAAAATACGGATAGAGAATGACATTTTATAAGAAAGAAGGAAAGGTTAGTGGCTCATTGTCACGCAATATAACGTTTCACTTGCTTTTTAGTTGAATAGAACTAAATTGTACTTCCCGGATATCAAAAATAATGTACAATTGACCTTTTATGCTTACCCGGAATACTAGCAATCTGATCTCGCCCATTACCAGATTTAGGCGTTAGAGCACAATTAGGCAACAACTTTGTGTGACCGTAGGTTTGATTGTTCATTTCAACATTATTGTAAAATATTCATTACATGTTTTGAACTCATTTAGAGGTACATAATCAAGCCTACGGTCGCCATCTTGGAAAATACAGGCTGTGGCCAGGTTGCGACCGGCCGCACAAAGTTGTGGCTTAATTTTACTCCAGCGCCTTAGCGTTTTTACATAAAATTAAGAACTTTGATAACAAACTTTTTAAAAGAAATGTTTGAGGGGAAAAAACCCCATTCACTTGTCATTTTCTGTTCTAAATGAGCTATTTGTATAGCTTTCTTCTAATCTTGCCATAAAAGATGGACAATTCTCAAGAAGTAGAAATTCATGTTAAGGTGATGCTTAAGACCTAAGGTGAGTTTTTAAAGTACAAGTGCTATGACATTCTTATTTAGTCATAAATTTATGTTAACTGGTTATTTATGCCATGGAAATGGCGGCCATATTAGATTTTAGGTACATATCTTGCGCGCAATTTTTCTCAACTTTTTCAAATCATTTTTAGACAGGTTGTGCATATAAGAGTTAAGTGCACCATCTAAAAAGTATAGAGCCAAAAAGTTACTCTTAAATCAGGAACTTGGGATTAATTACCTGTATTTCCCGCCAAAATCACATTTTCGCTAAAATGTTGATAAATATATTAAAATATGACCTTGAGAATAAAGATTCCAAAATTTCCCTCTCTACTCTTTTAGATCATATCCCAATAAGGTACCATGCAAAACTTGAAACCCATTTGATTCGTAGTTGCTGAAAAATTGCTTCTAGGAGGAGAAAACTGTAAAGTTTTGAAACACTAAATATGCAAATTAGTCACAAATTCTTCAATTTGGACACTCAGAAACGTAACTGATGTACGAACAAAATACTACTTTCACGTATTATATGGTACAAAAATTTAGTTGAATCAATTTATTTAAAAAATAGCCTGTTAAAAACAATAAAATACAGAAGTAACCGAATACGTGTATAAGTATATGAGCAAATTTATTTTGCTGCATTTCTCGTCGATCTTCACTTTGATCAACCATAACTTTTGAACAGAATATCGTATTAAAGCTATCTAAAAAGCATATTAACGCTGAAATTGTACAACATCAATGGAAAGCACTAACCCTGTCAACAATGCGTATTTTCACAAAGTGGGTCTTAAGTATCCCCTTAAATGTAGGAATTCCAATCTTATAGGAAGTTTTACATACCTTTTCTTTATTGGAATGAAATCTAATTACCAGCATGTAAATCAAATGTGAATTTTGCATACCTTTTAGATCCTACAGGCAAAAATTGTCTGAAAATTACCCATGGAAGGCTATATGATATATATTTTTGTTAACTACAAATTGCTAAAAATTCACCTGCTATGAATATATGATCTTGAACATATTACAAAACACTCTTTCTCACCTGTGTGATATTGTGGGCAATCTGAACTGACGAAGAACCCACAAATGGGCACTCTTGGAGAACAGGACTCCGGATAGGACGGACATCGTGTTCATAGATAGGATTCGCAGACGATCCGTGACTAATGGTGAGCAACACCAACACCTGTTTAAAACACATTTTTTTTTAAATTAAATGTATTGCTTTTAATAATAGAATAAATAACATCAAGTTCTTTTCATGTCATAATTTTTAAAAGTCCGATAGAATAGTAACTTACATATGATGAATTTTAAAGGCCTTGACACGCTTTCAAAACATCGATCAACGAATTCGGAATTTATCATTTTAAACATCTCAATTTATACATATACATGCATGTATGAATTATGTGATATGTAGTAAAGTTCGATATCTGAATAAACTAAAAAAAATAATTCTTTGCAAACATGACACTGCAGTGAACCATTTTTGTGCTAGTGACTTAAGATTTTTATATTTGGACCAATATAATATGACATAGCCATAAAAACAAAGTTTCACTTGTTGTTGATTTAGTCAACTTAAAAAACAACATTTAGACATAGTGATCTGTTTAAAAAATGTTGACGAGGCATATAAAATATAAATAACAGATATTTAAGATAAAAAGACATGTTAACCACAAAATTCATCAATAATTTATCCTTATACCTTGAATTCAAAGTAATCTTCCTGAGTAATATTGAATCGCAAGTGCATTAAAAGAGGAAAACAATATTTACATTAAATTCATTGAAGAAAGGTTTAACAATCCACCAAATTGTCCATCAGTTACCAAATCTGACCATGATCTGACTTACCATGAGAGCTATATGTGCCATGTCAGTTTATATATTTTCCAAGGATAAATGAAATAATGCGGCCAATCTTTAGAACTAAATGAATCTTCTTTGATATAAAATGATGAATGTACATTTCCGTCCCTCATCCTTGCCCTTTTATGTGTATTGTCCGAACCATGGTCACTTTTTAGAAGCATCGTCATACGACCGATTTAGCACGATGTAGATGATTATAGCCGGCAAAAATATTGTAACATTTTACTTGCTCAAATCTGGTCACCTCTCTCCTTTTAAAACCAACATTTATTTATCGTTCATTAGTTAAGATAATGAAGCGGAAAAAGTACAATGACTTCAATATCATGGTTAGATGGACATCACAGGATATAGTTTGACTTTTGCAATATGACATTCTTTGCTAAAATGTGGAAGCAATCATTAACACCAAATTAATTTTTATACCCCCATATATGGTAGACCTGTATCGTGGCATCGTGTCAATTGACACGAATGTCACGCATGGCATATGCACATCTTAATAAAGTGCATATTTCTCATAGTTATAGATATTTTACATTTTCTCATAATGACAAAAAAAAAGTTTGATTTATTGTTTTGCAATTTGATACTAAGCATTTTTATAAAGGTTCCCACGTTCTACTTGCTTTAAAACTATTTTTTCTTGTCTATGATGACATTTCAACATGTTTTTTCATGTATTACTCCCACATGTACAATGTAAAACTGTATGTTACAAAACATCTAAGAATAAATGAAGACATTTGTAGAAATAAAAAAAGGAAGCGTTTTAAAATATATATTTTTACCTAGATTGCTATGAATGTTTTAAACATCATTTACACCATCATCTTTATTTGACCTCATCATTGTGTCATAGTGTGTAATCTTAACATGAGATCCAAACCCACAGCCAAACAATAATTAATTGGGCAATGTAAACTGAAATACAGATTGAGGTTTACATAAACAAGCAATAGGGCCCTGCACTCTGGATTTTTTCAACAACGGTAAGGATAGGATGGGATGGAAAACAACATTATAGAAGGTCAATGTTTAAATCTCCCATCGGATATGAAAATAAACAAAAGTACATACATAGTGAGTTTGCATTTACGAATAATGGACCCTGCAATATGGATTTTTGTTTATGCTGTCCAATGCATTTTTGTTTGACTGTCAAGTGACAATGTCTAGGACTAAAAAGAATTACAGCACAGAGATATTCTGGTATTTAAATCAGATTTAAAAAAAAATAAATATAAACCCACTGGGTGCAAACAACACAAATACGGAAGCCATGAAGCAATGTTTTTAAATTCCATTTTCGCTGTCAAAATGGTTCTATTGACACGAGTTATGCTTAACAACCACATCCAACAATAATCATTGTATAACAATATCTCTATAATAATAGCATACTCGCACTGACAAAAATTGGAGGACCGTGTTGATTTACTCATTGAAAATAGTATTCCCTATTTCATGGTATGGACTTGTCGATAGGCATTCAAAAATTGCAAAAATGAAATGAATCTACAGTCTATTGACAGCTACCCTGTAATCGAACTCATTAGGCGAAGTCTATTTTCTCGCCAAAACGAAAAAAAAAAGGTCGCAATTTTTTTTAACGGGGCCTGCTGATAAGGATAACTTATTTTCTGAAAAGGGTGAAAGCAATTGCAAATTGGGAACGTGGGTATGATAATTTGTAGTTTTTCCAATAAAATTTATGTGAATGTTCTGCTGTTGGTAAAAATAAAAAAAACATTATGGCATTTTCGATGAAAACGATGATGAGCCTTTTGAAGCAAAATAATTTGAACCCCTACATCAATTTTGTTTTAGAAGCTATTTTAATAGCAAGTCGTCTGTTTGATTTATTCAGCTAATTATCATATACAAACTCAGATTGATGAAATTTGAAAAATATGATTTTCCTATAACACTTTTAAAATGAAAAAAAATTACAAGAGGAAATAAATACGTTGATGTGATAAACGAAAGGTACCTAATATCGGCTCTTCATACGTGCCTGCGATTTGTATTGCGATAACTAG
>JXSR01S000447.1:71563-91939 GCA_000969725.1 Ophiothrix spiculata | reverse complement strand
ATTGTTTTGTACCTGCTTACCCCCTCAAATGAAAATGTCTGGTTACGCCACTGTTACTGTTAGAAAGAGAGATGGGCAATGCGACCTGTGCAATTCAGGTCGTAGTCCATTTTCTTTAAACTGGTTGTCTGTGCAGTGTATATGCTTACTGGTTGTAAAATCACTAAAGTATGACGTGCGTCTTAAATATGCCGTAGCCAATAAGCAATATTCCATGATAAATAGAACAATCATGTAACAGAATTTCCAACCGTATTTACTAAATACTAAACCCTTACAAAACCCAGTTTAGATTATTTGTCTTCTTTGTATTAAGCATTATCATAAAATTTGATTCAAATTGAATACTCAATATTCAATTGCACATGATATGCTATCCCATACCAGTGTATATAAATAACCATACTTACAGCCGATACTTTTGTGTGGGAATTTCCTTTTTGCTAATAATAACCATATAATGAAATCAAGACAAGTCAGAACCAACCTGATCACAGCGAAATTTAAATAAAGATACATATGTAGGTTGTCTGACCTTAGAATGGAACATTATTGCAAATCTATATTTTCACAGCTATGGTATATAGTAATATTTGAGTAAATAACAGTTGCGGTCATTTTCTCTCGATGATTTGTAATTAATGACACATGGTCAAGTGTAATTTACAAATTATAGCTCGATTTTTAAACAATACACATGTCGCTTGACTCGCTACGGGAATAAAACTGTCCTGCACCATTGAATATCGGAATGCAAGAATGACCCTAGTCCACTGGAGTAGTTTTTAAAAAAACTAAAAACAAAGTTCACAGTACAGTATGTCTCATGTTTAAGTTATGTCAATTTGGTTCGCAGGGTAGGTTAATGAATCTAATTGCCATATGAAACATGATTTTTCTATAGTATTTGTGCTTCAATGCTTTGCAGGGGCCGGGGTCATTTTAGACAGTGGACTTGGGTCAGTCTTGCAATCATATGTGATTTATGTATTCACTTTTATTTTTAAAAAGGGAGCGAGATCCATCTGAATGTAACATTTTGTATAGTAATGCATCTGTGCCTATGCTCTGGTCGTCTGGGCCAAATTTAATTGAAAAACTCTGTCGGAAAAACAGTATTTTCACATATTTGCTGCGGAACTATTCCTTGTATAGATTTTTCGACCGCCATTTTGAAATGAGACTACCGATTTTCAATTTTTGCATGTTTTCTAAGCAATATAGATAGACCTACACCAATTACGATATCTTCCAATTTCAAGAGAAACTTTGGCCGACAACATGGTTTTGACTACTTATGATATATTCAATAAAACAACATATGTATGCAACACTTACCAAAGTCCATGGATTTTGACAACTTTTGAATACATAAAGGACTTTTGGGAGCACTTGCGGTGCGGATTCACTTTAGTCCTCCACACACAAGGTAGCCGTAGTTATAAGAAAGTCTCTCCTCTGTATAATTCATTTTTGGACGAAAAAAACCAAACCCTGGACTTGGGTCAGTCTTGCATTCTGGTTTTCAATTGTTTGATGTATTATTCAGTTTAGCAATTATTGACATAGATCTTAAAAATAATTACATGTGACTTAAACTTGGTAAACACGATCATTGAATTAAAGCTAATTAAGTACACATCATCAAACACACCACTACATCCTGATGTCTATGTGTATGTCCAGAGCAAATCAATGTATCTCCTATTAAAATAAAATATCTAAAAATAGTACGGGGAATACGCTAACAACAGGTATCTTAGATTGTTTCCAGCATGGGTATATGGTAAATTCAATATGTTATTCAATGTGATTTACCTAATATTTAATACAAGAACTTGCGGAAATGATTACGAAATTGATATAAAATTAACGTAAGTTTAAAAGTCATGGGTTTTGGCATTTAAATAAAGTTAAATTTAGAGAAGATCGATTGGAGAGAGGCTGAATAGAAATAGTTGATAAGTTGATAAGTAGTTGATGAGTTTAGTATTATCGTCTCATCTCATAGGAGCTTTACGACAATTGTCTAACTTGAGGCGATAACATATAAATCTACAGCCATGAATATCCAGGTGAGGATATAGTTTAATATTAGTATTTTCATGCTTTTTTGGTATTCATTTTAACTGAAATAATCGATGATACATGTTAGATCCATTAGATTTAATGTTTCTAATATTCTATAATAGTTTTATATGATATTTGTTTAAATATCTTACCGTCTTTGTTTAGCTGTTGTTACTTTAATTCAAACTTATATACATGGGTGTCAGTAAACATAACCGACTTTGAATGTGTTGAACTGCAACAGGTCTTTACAAAGCGTGCAATTAACCCTAAAATAAGTGCTAATAAATGGGACTACCCATGACAATATTGACTGATCGTGCTAAATGAAGCATATAAAATTATTTTTAATACGGTATATTTATAATTAACATTGACAATAATTTAAACTAATTTGTATACACTTTTCAACAATCTCATAAACGTACCCGAATATTACGAGTTACTCGCGATAAGCCTTTCGGCAAAATTCTGTTAAGGCTGATTTTCTTTTGACATCTATGTTATGATTGGTATGATTAATAATGACAATGATGCCCAATATTTTTCAAGAAAGGATACTATAGTAATGACTAAGATATTATAAAAAAAACTTGATCCGGACATAAAAAAAGTTTGAATGAGAAAAAAATATGTATCTTCGTATAATAATTTAAATGCTTTAAGTTTACCTTTTCATATTATCTATTATAATGTCTGTGTTTAATGTATACTAGACATACCATGCATTTATAATATTTGATAATGGTTGGATCAGTTGTCAGTAAGTCCGGAAATTTGTATCAAATAGTTTATAATTAGCAAAATCAACACCTCATCGGATTTCCTCTAATATCTTAATGTTCAATAAAAAGTGATAAAGGGGAAATTATTCTTAGCCCCCAGAATGTATGCTATCAATGAGGTCAATCTGCTGGAATAATATGCACATTAGTTCGCGTCGAAACATGATATTAACAATGAATCAATTATTTGCAAATGGCGACGATTACGTAAATTTTCATTCATGTTTTGCCTTGGGAACATTTTGCCTATACATAAGTGCTATTAATACACCATTCATTTTGGTTAGGCTATTTTAGTAGCAAAGTATCAGTGAAAATGGATCATAAAGCTATTTAATTATGATGTTATGTATATACTTTGTGACAAGTTGTAGTTGACTTAAGAAGGGAAGTTGTAGTTGACTTAAGACAAGAAACCATCTCTTTAAACTATAACATTCTATCATAGAGCTTTACTGTTGGGATTTATTGACAAACTAGAATCAAAAATGCAAGTAAGTTTTTCATTTGAGGTGCTGTTTTTTATCGAACATCCAAAACAATTTTGGCAAGCATATGTGCTATATTTTGAGCACCAGTCTGCCTATTTCTTTCTTGTCAATATTTTACTTTATACTTTTTTTAAGAAGTTTAGCTAATACGAGCGTATATGGATAACATAAAGTAGTCCCATGAAAGTAGTGTTTCACTTTTAATTTAATCTATAATATTGTAAGCTTTATAATGAAATATATTGTGTATATCACATTTTCCTTAATTTTCCTTAAACAGACTTTCATCAAAACTCTAACACAAGCCGTACTCTTTGCGATATGCGCAACAGATGTAGCGGGCAAACCAAGAGCTGTAAGAGACGTGTCAGGTGATCAGGAAGGAAGTAACAAAAAGTGCGGCGATATGCAAGGAAATCCGAACATTTCAACAGATGATCTGTACCCAAATACAAACGCATTTCTTTTGTACCCCTTTGCAAAACCTGGACCAGAGTACATTGAACAAGCTGATGAGCCAGTAAGTTGATATACAACATAACCCATAAAGCCGTTTCATATACGTTATTGTCAAAATAGGGCTATTATATAGTGGTAGTGCATGTTTTATTAAAAACAATCATTAGCATAAATGGGTAAAATGATATATCTTGCTTGTCCCTAAATCATAACAAAATAGCTTTCTTTTCAATCTTATTGCTGAAATGAAATTTCGAAAAAAAAATATGCATTTGTAATTATTCATCTTTTATGAGTCTAGTTTAATTGATAAATTTCTTTGGGAAAACAGTTTTCTAATTGTTTTTGCGGGGAAATGTCCTTGATAATAGAAATTTCACATCAATGACATACTGGCTGCAATTATGCAACGTAAACAATTTTCATTTTTCTTGTTTTGTACAAATTGTGTTAAGTTGGTGTATCTATGTTCCTTGGAAACATTGCTTTTTAAAAGCAAACAAAAGCCAGAGTCCAAATGGACCCACCTCCTGCACAGCTGGAGAATGGACACTTATTGCAGATTCCAAAATTATATTTTTTGTCTCTTTTGGCTTCCGTTTTTATTATATAAAAAGACACACACACAAGAAAAAATAAGTAAAAACACATTCAATCATTTTATAACAGTGCTGACGATCAATCTAAACCTAAAAATTGACATAAACGAATCAATGGTGTTTATTAAAACAGTGGAACTTTTATTTTCTTTCAGAAATGCCCAATCAATGAAGAAGTAAGCGCGTCACATCCTATCAACTTAGCTGGAACCTGTCCCTACGAATTTGTGGATAACATTAACATACAGAGGATCCCAGTAAGGATCAAAGAGGCAAGATGTCTTTGCAAGCATGGCTTAGAATTATACGACAGATCAGAAAAGATGGATACCTTATGTGAAGAGGTATGTATAGAATGTGCTGTATCCACAATGTTTAGGGCTAAGCTTTTAATACTGCGACAAATTGTATATTTATTTGTTTGTTTTAGGTTAAAGAACAAATCAAACATTTAGCAAATATGCAACCCAGATTGAGTTTTTAAATATAAACCAAGCTTTTTAGAAATATTCGTGATAATATGAATATTCAGCTTTTTGAAAAAAAGAACAAAACACGTGATACATTGATTTAGTGCAATTGCAAAACTGATAAAGCACTTCCAAATAAAGAATTGCAATATTCTTAGGTAGTCTATTGAGTAAACAAATGTCGTCGAGAAGAAAATTATATCTTTGAAGTATAGCTTTTGATGAATCGCACAAATATTACCAATTCGAAGAGATGGGTTTAGATGGCATCTGAAAAAATTAAATAGATTTAAAACTAAAACTTTCCAGATTTTCATTTTGGTAGTTTAATCTGTCCTATTTGATGTTTAGATATACCGTTACATTATTTCTTTCAGATTATGCAACCAATGAAAGTTTTAATTCAAGATGGCTGTGTTGACGGTTACCATAGTTACCGAATGGAAGAGATCAAGATAGCTGTTGGCTGTCTGCAGGTCATTGGTTGAAACTGAGTGAAAGAGGAGGAGAGGCAGTCACACAGGGTCCTATCATGGTGCTAAAACACAGGGTTAGTAGGATATTATGTCCTCTACAAAAATTATCCCATAGTGTACATTTTATTGTAATGATTACAGAATTGTAAATGTAATATTTGTTAAGTTACAATAAAATCGTTTTCATTCTGTTTCTTAATTGTTAAAGATACAGGGGAGTATTTTGGTCAATTTAGGAACAGAAGTATATCTTCCACGGTAGGTATCATCTAAATTAATAGATATGAATTCAACTCTTGATATTTTAAAGGATCCTGTTGATTTGAACTCGTTTACTTACTTTTGATGACAATTTGGTTTAGTAACAGATCGGTTTGCTATTCCAAATCGTTATATACAAATGCTACAACCAAAGAAAGACACGAACTTGTCTTACAATATACTCAGGTTGCAATTTTTGCAAGGGAAAATAATTACTATTTATCATATTTATATAGTTGTTTTCTTTGTATAGAGTGCGTACTATTTATTTGTAGAATAGTTTACATATTATATTTATTTCTAAAATATATATTAAAAGAAAGAAACAAAACTGCAGCGTTTCATTATTCTTATTATAGCCGCACTGTTATTATGCAAATTCGTCCTTGCTAAATGTCCCATTTCCTCATTAATTATAGTAAAAAGTGATGATCTGCTTAAAATGTCAGAAACCTGTGATTGTGATATGCTTACAAACATCATTACTGCCGGAAGGAAATGAAAATAGGAGAAGGAGGGCGATGATGTGATACGATATAATGAAAATGTCTGTAGTTTTGTATCGTATTCAACTACATGTATAAGGGTACTATTCGGTAGCAATACACGTTCATATATTTAGGCATTGCAAAAAACCTTTTGAATTTTTACATTTTCTCAGTTTTGCTACGTATTAGTTTGATAATGAATGGTTCGGTTATTTTAATGTAATAAGTATATTCTATAAAAAAAAAACCAATGTTTCTATATAAGAACAGTTATATACTACTACTAGTGTTAAGTGTATGGTTTTTGAATGATCTCAACGATTCTCATTGGTCCGTACTGCCTAAAGTGTGATAAGTTTATGGTTGTTTTAAACTATTCAACAACCATAAACTTAATTTGCTGTTTCAAGTAATACCATTTGCATCCCTGTGACTTATGGGTAATCACAAGTTTCCGATGTGCAATAGACGTTTCATACGTATGACATGTGTCAAATATTTTTCATATTTATCTATTTCACGTAGTATAATGTTCGTGTTACTTTTGATACTTTTTGTATACCAGTTTGCAAAATGACCTACATTATAAAGGGAAGTTTTGCTTTCCGATGTTGAAATGGGAAGTTGAATAAACAAGTATAAAATTGATCTGCAGGTATTGATGTGATAGAACAGTTTTGATCGATCATTAGTGAGACTACAAAAATTATTTTTACACGAGTTAATTTTATAACAAAAAAGACACTTATTTCATAATTTAAAATCGAATTTCAACTTCCTCTTTCTGTATCAAATATTCCGTTCATTTTTACTGAACGCACTTGATATTTTATAAGCACCTGTAAGCCACATTTTCGTGGTATTGTGTCTTTATGTCTTTATGACAGTAGTAAGTTTCGTTTTGGAAACAAGTTATACCGTATGTAATACTAAGTTTCGATGATCATTCACACAAAAACAATAACAAAACAAAAACAAACAAACAAACTAACTAACAAACAAAAATAAAGTTTTTCAAGTACGTTAAATGTCATAGAAAATATTGAGATTTTATTTAGTATATATTGTGCCGTATATATTGTATTTATTATTCATTTATTTATTTATCTATTTATTTATTTACTTATTATTATTTATTCATTTACTTGTTTGTTTGTTTATCTATTTATGTATTCTCTTAAAGAATGTCTTTACATGTATTTCTTATGTTGATAAAAAGAGACGACAAAGGGATTTGAGAATTATAGACAATATAAAGTTTAGGCATGTATACGTACAAATTAAAAAAACTTTCCCTTATAAAATATTAATTTGAATTAAATAATTTGAAATATAGTACCAGTAATTAAAATGATGTATTCGTGGTAAGACGTATTTATTTGATTCTTAGTAGATGGGTACTTGTGAACAACAAGAACAAGAACAAAACAAATAAGGAGAAGAAGGGAAAGAAGAAGAAGAAGAAAATATATTGATAATAACAACAAACAATATGTAAAGGAGATTTCAAATGAAAATTTCAACTTCATAATTGGTTTATTGATAGTGTTTTTTTAAATTTCGGCTATGTATCGGTGGTTTGTTGACTATTGTTTCGATACACATACTGATGAGTTTCCTCATAAGTTTTGAATTTACTAATTGAGAGTTTCTTCGACGAAATGAGCTGAAAGTCGCGTATTAAACAACTGAGTTTGTTACGTATTCTAAACTTCATCATATTTTAAGCTTTCGAATGATCAGTTTAAAGTTGCTGGATTATTATTGATTACAATAGCAAAATGTGATCAATCACTCTTCCTAGTATAATTGCCTTTGCGTCAAAAAACGAAATGTTACCTTATAATATTACCTTTACTTCTCTTCACAGGCCATTTATTCAGAATTTTCATTCGCAATTTCACTCATTTCCTCGCCGATTTGTAATAAGGACCCAGTGATAATGATGTAGTTACAATAACATGTGTTTAGTTTTTAGTATATCGATAAAAAATTGTACTTGTAACAAATTAACAAACAGTAAGAAATACAATAAAATGAAATAAAATGTATAAAATGAACATATATCTTGAACGTAATAATTATTCTTTTGTTTATGGGGTTTCTTAAATACCTTCTCACGTCACATATGTATATATTAAATATATATATTAAGTTTTTGAGTGATGATTGCACTATATGACTAGATAAAAATGACACTTTTTAAATAATTATAGTATTAATTTTTGAAGGTTTTCGAATAATTGACCTTTGACCGTAAAGTGAGCCATAAATCTACTTTAAATTGTATGCATATTGCTCGAGATGTTATAAAGTACATCCCTACCAAATTGCAAGTCACTTAGAACATTCTGATAATATGATCTTTAACCTGTGAACTTATAGGTCTCTTCACCATCAGTATATTTTTTTAAATAAATCTATTTCTGCGAGTAGAAAAGACCGTGCACCTTCAATATGGCAGCTATTAATTTTTGAAGATTTTCGAAAAATTAACCTTTTAGCTGGCTTTGACCGGATGCCCGTAAAGCGATCCACAAATTTACTTAAAATTGTATGTTGCTTGGAATGCTACATGTATAAATCAAACATCCCTACCAAATTTCAAGTCAATCAGAGCATTTTGATCGTTGACCTGTGAATTTTGACCTTTGGGGACCATAAATCGCTAAAGTTATTTTTATCGATCTATCTATGCAAGTTGAATAAATCTAGCACCTTCCTTTGGTCATGTACTGAATTTTGATAATTTTTTAAATGATTTGACTTTTCTTGACTCAAATGACTTTCGTTAAAAAATTCCTGGACATCCCGAAGGAAACACCCCGAAGGAAACACTGCATGAGGATGCCCCTACAAAAGTTTCGTCGTTGAAATTTCAAGACGTAGCGTTATTTAAACCCTCCGTTCCCAAAACCGTGAACATGGTGAATACTCTCGTCTTTCCTCTACCAAGAATCATCCTTTGCAAGTTAAGCGAAAATCAATCGAAACGCATTTTCGAACTATTTGACGATAGACTACGTGCATTGGTTATAAAACGCCCTTAAGGGTACGAGGAATCCACATGCTCAGGAAAATGTGAATCCTAAATATTTTTCTATCATGAAAAGATAAATAGTTTCCACTGCCTTTGCGGGGACTCGAACCATGGATTATGGCAGGAGTTAGTCATGCATTACGAAGCGAGCGCTCTACCGCTGAGCTATCAAGGCATTGTTGAGATCGTGAACTAAAATCTAAAACATAAACATTAGAATGCCGTATTTTTCTTTTGTTTACATAAAAATTGCAATATTTGCCTCATTGGAATGCTCGATTTGTAAGTAAATTATGCGAATGCGTATATCAGACAAAATGTAGATAATGTAGATACTAAAATCAGGCTATTCACAGCTCAAACAGGGCGAACTCAGAGTCATAATTCACGCCTGGTTTTTCGGGCAAAACAACGCGCGTTTGTTACATTATCATTCAAAATCAACACAACACATTTATAAAATATTATTTGTAATTCAATAAAATGTATCAAGCCTACAATTTGTCAAAAAACAGGCGAATCGTCCGAACATCATAAAATTTTAAGGTTTCGGCGAAAAAGGAGTAAATTTTTCGAAGTAGTTTATTGACGTAATTTTGACCTTGATAATGGACGTAAAATCATTACTAAAGTCTCATGTATAAACTAGAGACTCTATTACACATGTACGCCAAAAATTGTATTATTTTGATATGTGTAAGTAGGTAAAAAGTTGAAGTAAAGATGCCTTTGGCAAAAATGGCACCCATTTAGGGACCGTAGCCTTAAAGACAGAAAACCCGAGAAATCGAATGATACATCAGCAGGCACATTTACGTCTTAAACGATGACGAATTAAAAAGAAATTAAAACACTCAATCGTTCAACTATAAATAAAATATGACGAATTAAGACATTTGTGATTCGTATTTGTCATTTTTAACTCACAAGATATATGCAATGATTTCAAAATTTAGGAAATTGTGAGTTTTTACATTAGATTCACAAAATATCTTCAGCGGTCTGGTTGTATTATTTATGTTGTGACTAATCGAATAGATAAGCATCACCATCAGGAGGGATATTGCGGAATTTTTCTTTGTTGGTTATCGTCTTACCTATCTTCATTGTTGTTGGATGTCACTACTTTGTTACAATCGTCATCATCAGCATTAGCATGATCATGATCATGATCATGATCATGATCATGATCATCATCGTCATCGTCATCGTCATAGCCACAATTATCTTCATCATCTTCATTATTGTGTCCTTCTTCTGCATTTATATCTTCTATCTTAATTTTCTTCGTCCAAATGTCCAAGAATATATTTGACAAATTGTTTAAATCGGGGTTCTCTTTCACACACCCAAGAAAATGGTTCTTTTGGCAGATAATTTTTATGCAATATACTTGATGCGTTTGAACTAAATTGTATGGCGGTTTTGTTTGAATTTGCTTTTCAAAAGCGTGTTTTTAAACATTCATGTAGGAATAAAAGCATGTTTTAAAAACCAGGCCATTAATAAATGGTTAATAGAATTTTGTGATATTTTGATCCATTACCTATCAAAAGATAACACACGTCCAATGCAAGTATTAAGGGGTTTTCTCAGAGATGCAGTTGCTTACGACTGTGGGATAACAATTTGTTCATAAATAGTAA
This sequence comes from Ophiothrix spiculata, assembly GCA_000969725.1. Lineage (NCBI taxonomy): Eukaryota > Metazoa > Echinodermata > Ophiuroidea > Amphilepidida > Ophiotrichidae > Ophiothrix > Ophiothrix spiculata. The sequence continues at coordinate 81,154 of JXSR01S000447.1, read as the reverse complement.
AAATTCAAAAAAATGTTTGTACCCTTTTTGCGTATGCAAATTTCAATGCACATTGAACGCACGCTTTACTAACGCATTTGATTATTCAAATATTTACGCGGGAAATTATGCAGATGCAGATGTGCCATAAAAGTAATCAACTTTTATTGAAAAATGGTGACCCTAATTTTTTCAGTATTTTGAGGTATGCAAAAAACGCTCTAACATGTAATTTTTTTAAAAAAATTAATGGAGCATTTACTTTTTACAAGCACATAATGATCGACTTTTTAAAGCTTTCCCTATAATTTGTGCGGTAAAGCGGGTGATTTTTTGGGAAAATATGTACTTGTTGAAATGCCTGTATCTCGAAAACGAGTACGATGGCCTATTTTTTTTATATTAGATTCGTTATCAACACAAATAAAACTACCAAATACAAAAAAAAAATCAATGGAGATTTTGCATCTCTGAGAAAACCCCTTAACATTCTTTATTTCAACAACATATAACAAAAGTTACACTTTAAATTTTGCACAAAACAATACAAATACAAAAGTGTTATAGTGATTGCATAGAACAAAAGCTGCTCTTTAAATTTTGCACAAAACAATACAAAAGTGTTATAGCGATTGCATAGAATAACAATCACATTTGCATTTGTTTATATCTTATACAGCGTGAGTCAAAATGAAGTTGATCGAGATTCAAAACTGTATAACAAAAGAACTACTGATATTCAAAACAATTGGTTAGCACCTTGGAAATACGCAGACTTTTCTGCTTATTAAAAAAAAGAATGAAGGAAATCGGTAATTCCTAAGAGGAGTTATGCTTGATTTAGTGAAAAAACGAATTGTTCAAGCTATCCACGGAATAACTAAGCAAACCAATTAAAATGCAAAGTAAACCCTTGATTGAGCAGATTAATTACATGTTTATGAATACCCTACCTTTCCTTTGGCTGATATTTAAACATTGAATCAAGGAGATTGGCCATTCATAGGAAAAGCTGTCCATGATATGCTGATCTTTAAATGAAAGAAAAACTTAAACAGAACCACTTAACAACTAGGATTTTAATGCAGGAGTTTCAAATTCAAATATCAACCAATTGTATGCAGGAAACCAGTTTAGAACCTGTCTGACACTGTATTTGTAAATTTGGTCGTTGGTACTGGAAGTTGTACATCGTATGACACCTTCTAACAAGGCAGGTCGTAGTTGAAACCTAATTGAAAACACACAGGCCTTCAGAGGTTCAAAGACGTTTTAAAGAGCAAAGCTAAAGCAAATTGTAAGCCAGAAGTGCTTAGTGCAAAAGAGGACCATGAAGATCTGAGACTTGGATTGTGAACAGAAATGACAGACCTCCAAACTGCATCAATCTTTGCCGAAAGAAGACAGGGTATTAGTAACAGGTGACTGCACAGCTGAAGTACTTACTTTGCATTTTGTTCGCTCATCAATTCCATGGACAGCTTGTAAAATGCATTTTTTTTTTTACTAAAACAAGCATAACTTATCCTAGGAATTACCGATTTCCTTCATTCTTGTTACAAAATAAGCAAAAGAGTCTGCACATTTCCAAGGTACGTAACAATTGTTTTAAATATCAGTAGTTCTTTTGTTATACATTTTTGAAACACGGTCATCTTCATTTTGAATCACGCTGTATAGATTAAATCAAATAATTGACGATAATATATATATTAAGTACATGTATAGGAAAATATATTATAAGGAAATAAAAAACTATTAAACGGCAAAATATAGTGGATATCTAGATTTTAGAATCATATGAATGACAGACAAGCTCAAGGTATACATGTATAGATTATTTTGGTTTATTGATAAAATGCAAAAAACATACGCCCAGTTTTTAAATATTTTTCTTGATAACTATGCTCACACAATGAACATGGACTATTTTTCAAATTACAAAGTTTTCGGTATAGAAGTACAAACGTATAAGCTAAAGGGCTCGAGTTAAATTTGGACTGAATAGATTCTGACAGTTTCTGACAAGCTTGCAGCATCATGGATATCATGGAGATGTTGTTTATTCTTATATTTAAGGCTACATGACTTTGACTGTTCAGGGTTGTTTTTCTAATCATGGAAATAGTTCCCATTGCATTTGTGGGGACCATGGGGACCGCTAGTCCGAAAATTCACTAGTCCAAAAATGAAATGGGTTTGCTAGTTCGAAAATGAAATAAGGTCTGCTAGTCCGACATAAAAAGGGTTCGGCGGTCCGAAAATGAAAAAGGTTTGCCAGTACGAAAATAAAACAGGGTCAACTAGTCCAAAAAATAATTAGTTTTGTTGATTAGCAACCACAATTTTTTGTCGGACTAGCGGACCTTTTTTTAAAATTCGGACTAGCGAACCTCATTTCATTTTCAGACTAGCGAACATTCGAACTAGTGAACTTTCGGACTAGCGGGCTGTTACCACGGACGGGTTATTCATGCATTACGAAGGACGGGAACATCCTCCTTGAGATCGTGAAGTGAAATATAAAACGTGTACCGTATTTTTCTTTTGTTTCCCGTCAAAAAGCAATTTTTACCTTAATGGAATGCCCAATTTAGACGTAAATTACACGGTTGTTCATATTAGACGAATACAAAGAAATGTATAGTGATCAACCATTTTGGGCAGGCAACACAGCACAAGCTTATTACATTATCATTCAAAATCGACACCACATATTCATACAATATTATTAGTAATAATTCACTAAGAAGTATCAAGCTGGAACTCCAAATTAGACCGTTGAGGACGGTGATGGGTATCACTGAAATATTCGGAATAAAAAGTAAATGTTGATGACCTGTATTAACCTATATTAGTGTTTTTGAGCACTCTGTTAAAACTTGAACAATATCAAATTGTCTGAACAGTATGACATTATGACGTTTCGGAGAAAAAGGCACCAACTTCTTGAAGTTATCTCTTCACGCTATTTTGACCTTGTTTGTTTATGGAAACAAAATCACTAGAAAATGTTTATGTATACAAATGTAATTTAGAGATTCGATTCTTTATCAACGCAACAATTGTAAGCTTCTGACTTGTAAGTATTCTAACGCTTACAGTAAGAATGACGTTTCTTCGTTTCGTCTATGAAAAAGGACTATAGTCTTAATATGAACAGAACGTTTTGTTTTTATGCCATGTATATATAGGAAATGCAAGATGTTCTACTGATCTTGTCTGTTTTTTGTCTGAATATTAAAATACACTCTTAGAAAGCCAAGATCAAATATGAGCTTATCCTGATTCCGGATCAAAATATGATCCGGAAATGGACCACATCTGATTCTTTTCGGATCAAATTGATCCTTTTTCGATCAATCTGATCCATTTTGGGATCATATTTTGTTTTCCACCAATATATGTGCATCAAATTATTTGCCAGAAGAAACAGAAAAAAGGGGTTTTAAAGATTTTGTTGCATATTCATGTTCCCATTTGTGACCGTCCAGCCCAAACCAGCAGTAAATGCCAGCTTTTGTCATTTTCACTTTTTTAATTATTTGCAAAGACCATGCTTTAATGATTAAAATGACACCTTAATGAACTTCACACGATTTCCAGAAGTCAAGTTATGGTCCGTCAAAGTTTGTCAGGGAGTAAAACGTACAACTGAGATAAACGCGTTCCAAAGTTTAGTAAGCCCTATATTTTCTGTTGATTATCTTAAGAATATATCAATTTATTTCACATTTCCTATCATGAATGATAAATGAAACTTTGCTGGTATTTCGGCAAATTATGACCTTGACATGTATTTTCACCTGTAGCGCAAAATGAAGTTTCTGGCATTTACTGCTCATACGGGCTGGAAGGTCACATTTTTTATAAATCTAATTTTTATTAATTATTAGAGGTGTCCTGTTGCTAATATCCGACCTATTTAATTTTACACTATCACATGGTTTATAAGAACTTTTTGTTGAAGTTGTAGAGCCAGAATACTAAGTGGGTAAATTCCATTACCGAGTTGAGGTTGGTCAAAAATTGTTCCACATGTCATATTGGGACTGGAGTTGATATTGTTTGCTTGTTTGTTTATCCGGGTTGGTCCGTAGGGTATACATGAGTATTCATGACAAAGTTGTAGAACGCCAGGAATTTGCAAATAGTACAAGCCTGAATAGTCCAAAAAAAACAGTAACAATATGGTGTATAATTTTACTCTTAGTCCTGACATCACAACAAGAATGTTCAAAACTCAAATCAAAAACACGAATTAATATTCTTCAGATATCAGAAGGGCCTTGTTGTTTATGATGATTTCCGCCATGCTGTTTGCGCTTTCTATTGCGATGACCTTTGTCCTCGACAGTTTGCAGCTTACTTCTTTGGCAGCTACAAGCAACAGCCACATCGATTAGTTTTACTCTGTATCTAGCCATACCACCTTCACAATATGGCTCTGTCACCAGAACTCGAATAGGATAAGTTACCACAAAGCAGCCCATGAGTGGGGTTTTGATTTCATGTCCATCAACATCCAAACACCAAGCACAGTTTTTACATTTTGCCATGTGAATCGTTTGTGGAAACCGATGTGGATCATAATCTTCGTAGTAAACCCATGGGCACGACGCTGCAGCTGCAGTGTCTCCAGAGTCCCAGTTTGTTTGGTTGATTGGACATTCTAACTCTTCATCTGTGGGTGAATAAGTCTGTTTTGTCCGTTCATTTCTAAACATTTCAGCGCTTCTGCATAGACTTTGATTCAGATAGAAGACACCTTGATTTCCAGGCTGGTTCGTATCTTGCAAAGTTGAAACTGATTCATCAAGGCCTGAATTTTCTTGTTGGATGGTTGGAGCTCCCCGTGTTGTCGTGAATTCATGCAGAATGAGATAGATCTTCAGATATTTCAAGTTATGGATAACAGAGATTAAATGGTTTCTTCTTGTGAAATTCATTCTAACATCTGCAAAGTGTGTTTTTAAGTTAACGTTAACTTCGTTGGTTTTTGAAATAAATTATGTAGAACCGATTTCTTATATATACTGTTGTGTATTTTTAATTAGAATACATCATATTCTCATGTGATCCATGTAAAACAAAAAATTATAAACATATTTGATTTATCCTGATGGGAACAGGATACCTCAAATCTTATCAAGGCGTGGGTTAAATTGATATCCCTAAAACACATACTTTGTGGATCCTAGAGGTTTTATTTAAAGTGAATGTACAGGAGTGTAAAGGCTTGTAATCGTTACAATATATATTTTGAATAAGGTAAGTGCATGCAAAATCGATAATTAAATGTTACTATTGAAGAAATTGTATTATTTTCTGCCACATAACTAAATAGAACAACGCAGTAATGTTGTGAAATATTATGTAACATTTCTGTTCTTAAAGTGTTCTTAAAGAACTGTTGAACATCCGGGAGCCACTGATATAATCTTGAAAAGAGGAGATTATTACTATGATTTATTCCGGTTTTTTGTTTTACAAAACTCGTGATCTTTTATCGCAGAGATTAAACAAAAGTCATATATGCTCGGACAAAACCTTTGCTTTTGTTATTTGCTCGGCAAATATAATTGTGCTTATCATTCCCTACAATGTTTACTACCATGACTTCTAAGATTAATATATACTTCCAATTCACAAAAATATGTAAAAAGTGTTATAAATATTAAATAAAGCGGTTATAATCGAAATAAATATTTTTTCTTTCTTCAGAACAAAAATAAAAAAGTATTTTGCTTAGGAAACCTTTTGAACACATGACGACTTAGATCAGAATGCTTCCGGAACGCCTCTGATGTGTTCAAATCATATGCGTTAGTTGCAAAACGGCGACATACGCTGTTTTTCATACGAAATTTTCCTATGTTTATGATTTAAGGGTTTGCACGACGCGATACGCACCATAAACGCAGACCGTTTTCCCGCCATATTGGAGGGGTCGGAGTAGTTTTTGATGTAAACAAGACATCAAAGTCGGCTGTAATCTGTGATTAGCTTCAAATCATGACTTGAAAATGAAACTAAATAAATGTACTTTATATTCTTGTCATCATTTGTTGTTATCTGGTATCGTGATACTGCTAAAAGATTGTATTAAATGTGATGGGACCTTTTGTTTGCCAACCATCTGACCATAAAAATGGTGTTGTGAGTACGATGACGTTATGATGCAATCTCTCTATTAATTCTGCGCTATTATTATGTCAGTAAACGCGAAAACTCAGTTCATTTTCGGTAACCATACCAGATTGTCCCCCAGTTGCTTTCCATGGTATCTTAGAGGGCGACGATCTCGAGGAATTCCTCTTTTTAATTGGCTGTTATCATAAAACGAGCAAGGACAAGGTTCACCTACAAACTAGGTTTATTGCATTTGGTATTTGCTTAAGTTAAACATGCTTATCACTCTCTGAGAAAAAGATCTATTTTTGTATAATAGTGTCATAAGGGGATCCTAGACAAAGAAAAACAATCTGTAAACGTCGAGGTCTATTAGCTGTGACTATTCCAAATTACCTTCCATATCACAAGATCCGAATTCTATCAAGCGTCCTGGACACCAGCTATTACCAAGTTCCACACTGACTCAGCTTAGGCACCATTACATGGAATGGCATCCGAAATGTGGTCAACAAGCATGAGAACCTGTTTATATAGCAGCAGAAAGACGTACTACAAGATAATGTGCAACAGAGACGATATCACATCAAAACACCAAGAAATTGTTATTTCATTATTTTTCATTTTCGATTTTAAGAATCCCATATTGACAAAATGCACTTTGATATCATTCTTTGTTTGTTTTCTGCAAATTACGACCTTGACATGTATTTTCACCTTTATCGCAAAATGAAGTTCGCTGTATTTACGGCTCGTTTGAGGTGGATTATTTATATTTGGAATCAGAATATTTTCACACATTTTTTGAGTCTTTGCAATATCTCCAAAGCTTGCGACCATCGTAAGTCACTCCTAAATATTATAATTCAATGATGCAATGTAGCATTTCTTCACTATCATACCATTAATTGATTATGAATAAACTTGGAACACTATTCAAATATCAATTGTCAACTTCATGGTATGGTTTCAAATTCAATAGGAACTTCCGCAAAGTGTTATTTGATTACCGGTAAAGCGATATACAGGGCACCTTAAGCAATATTTTGTGGTTTATATCAAGTTTCTAATTAAGGTTATATGCCCCATAGTTCCGTTTTATGTGTCATTCTGTTTTACTGTGATAACCTTAATAATGATTCTTTTAATAAGAACTGCACACAAATATTTTTTGTGATATACACTACTACGGTCAGTTGAAATCCACTGTTTACAAACTCGTAGATGCTGAACAAAGATAAATTCAGTATACTGAGCTTTAGTTTCAAATGTTGTTAAAAATTCTGGCTCTGACGCTGATACCTTCGATGTTTTACGGCAAAGTGTAATCATGATGTGTTAGGTCAGTGGCAGGCCACAATGGGAAAAAGGTCTGGAAAACACACCCACCTTGGGTAAAAGTAATAATGGTTATCAAAAATCTTTTGTTATCTGCTTGAGTTTTTGTATTCTGATATAATGAAACTTCATTTCAATCTATACTCTCTAAATTCTGAAGATTGAAAAAGTCAATCGTGCTTGGAGTGACTCTTCGAGTCAATCGAAAAGATTGACAATTCAATCTACCAAGAGCGAAAATCACTCTTTTTCAGTCATACAAGTAAAATTTCAAACTTAAAAGAGTGAATTTGCTGTCTGCAAAGGATTACATTTCAATCTTTTTGGAGTGAAATTTAAAAACATTAAAGGGTTAAAGTCTTGCACATGTATGGCTAGATACCAAAAGTATGCTGAATATGTCTAAAAGAAATTGCCCTAAAAGGTCAATGTTTTTAAGGGTTAAAGTCAAATGTGGCACCAAACTATATTCACAAATCAATATCTACCCCAAACAAGGATCTTTTTATTCTGAATGCCAAATGATAAATATCTTACATATTTACAATATGTTTATATTTTACAGGTTACATAATGCTATATTTACATGTATATACCTGTCTTATATATTTTTTTGTCACAGTCACAGTTTTATGTTTTTACACAAGTATATTTCGTAATGTGAGAGCAAGAAAGTCGTATCTGCAATGGCTGCCTTGTGTTACATTTTTAACACCTAGGAACTAGAATTTCGTAAATCCCTAAAAATGTCTCTGTCAGGTGACTGTGACACCTGCAGAACCATTTCAAGAGCCACCGTGTCACCTGAAGAACCATTTCAAGAGCCACTGACCCAAAACTGGAGATTGTACAGTGTGCAGTCAGAAATTAATGACAAATGGCAGCTACTGCAGAACTATCTAGCACTCACATGACGATTTGCAAGGTTTTTTGCACTTGTGTAATAAACAAGTAAAGTATATATTCACAAAAGAGTTTTCACTTGCTGCTCACACATGTCATGTATTTACAATATATTTTACATTTGTTTCAATACAAGTCAGATATATTAACACGAGAGTTTCAATTGTTTCCACTGATTTGTCACAAGTCACATATTTTTGGTCGGCATTTTACCGTCTTTTCTTTTGGCAGTGCAATCACACGCTACAGGCACCTGTTCGTAAATCTGCTCAAACGTAGCAACTCCATTTGTGCATCCTGTACGCTTCAACACTGGCATCGGGTAGTACACTGGTTGGCATGATAGTTTGTCGTTAGGCTGGTTCGTTTTCGGATCCAAGCAATTTGTACATCTGCATACAGCCTTTTGTATTGTTTTAGGGTATCGATTCGAGTCAAAATCAGCCAGAAGCTCCCAAGGACATTCTCCTCTAAATCGAACTGGCGATAATTCGGTAATTTTTTCACCACTAGGACAATGAAGGTCGGGATTTGTTCCGTTAATTTTCACTTCAATTGAGTCACTTTCTTCGTCGGGAAGACGCGCCATAATTGTGTCGTACCCTGTAAAGATTTGTACAAGTTTGTCATCCGATGGCACTGCACAATCGGTATCTTTGTCTACAATTGAGTCAAATGCGTCGTTAATACTGAGCGGTGTTGACAAAGATATTATTGCCTTACTACAAATTAGCAGCATGAACACAGTTTGTGCTTCAGTCATCTTCATCTGTTTGTATCTGAAAGATAAAATTGAAAATGTCAAATACAGTAGAGTACGATGCCAAAAACCTTAATACATTTTGTGTTTTATTAGATTTATCTAGATTATGAGGTTGTATTCAAACAACACTCTGATGCAACTGGAATTTGGAAAGCCCCTTGTCGTGCCCTTACCTATGCAATACATGTCATATTTTGAGTTTCCTTTTGTTTGATTTGGGGGAAGTAGTATAGCAAAATGTACGAGTTAAACTACTTTTATATACAGGGTGTCCTAAAAAAAAGGAAACCGAGATTTGCGCCCTCTGTGCTTTGAAACGGTCGACTGATTTGGAAAACTGTTTTAATAGATTAATGCATCAGAAAGTCTTCTTTCCAGCAATACCAAATAGTCCTACGTTGCTAACCTTGTTGAGTAATTACGACCAATTTAATGAATTGTGCATTTTATGCCTTTGTACCACTTTTTGGTAGCGT